>JAOPGA020000234.1:0-20568 GCA_026419775.2 Acrasis kona
GGTACTGTATTCTCTGTGCCAAACTACATAAGAGCACCACTACCTCGTCCTACAGGTACTACACGTAGAGAGGTTCCAACTCAGGCCAGAAAGTTCAATAAGAGAGGGCGCAAGCATAAGAGGCATGTACAACCATCTCAAGAGGACTTTGAGGCAGTGGAGGCTGAAAACAGTGAAACAGAGTCTATTGATGATGGGGAAGATGACATTGTTGGAATCCGTGTAGTTACCATCGGTATGCAAGCAGAAGGTGCACAACATGTCTGTAAGAAGATGCTTCAATTTGATGGCAATAAGAATCCATCAATGGAAACATTTGACTTGTACATGAACAATGTGGAGAGGTACTTAAATGATCTTGGAGTGCCAGTTAAGAATGTCAAAGTGCAACCTTCGTCAGGCATGAAACTGAACTCAAGAAACCAAGTAGTCCGTTTTGACAGCAACACCCATCAATGGGGATCAAAAAAAGTAACAAAAGCGTATAGGAGTGCCTTGTTACAATTATCTCAGCAGATGCGGTATATATTCACCATGTCACAAATTGAAGAAGTGCAGGATGATGATGAAGAAATTGACGACAATGATGGAGAATTCTACCCTTCTGATGATGTTGACAGCACTGATGAAGAGGAAGAAGTATTTGATGCTGGCGACCACTATGTAATGTCAGACAATAGACCCCCTAAAAGGACGCGTGTGGTTATTGAAGATGATGACGATGATGAGGATCATGCCAGCGGAAAAGAAGTACCCGAAAATGAAGTAGACAAAGGTGCAAACAATGGTGATGAAGATGGCATCTTCAACTTTACACCTCCTCAATTTGACGAAGAAGACGATGAGGCAAGGGAAGATCCACTTGAATTTGACAGCAACAATTCTTTTAATAACTCTGATGGGTTCTATTAATGTTTTGGTATTATAAGTGATGTCAAATAAACAATTAGCTTTATTGTTAATGTATACATGAATCTTAAATTCTTCAGACATTTTGCTGTACAATATAGGTTTGTTCGATGTTGTCTAGATATTTCAGTGGTTTTTATAATGGATCATTTCAGATTCAGCACACTAGAGTGACTCAGAGATTTATTGTTGTATGTATTGTGTGAGGCTTAAGTAATAGCAGGTGATGGAGGTTTATGACCGACTGCGGAGATTGGAACTAGCGGTGGAAAAGTGAACTGCTAGCGGAAATTGTTACTGCTAGCGGAGAAAATCACTGCTAGCGGAAAAAGTTACTGCTAGCGGAGAAAAATCACTGCTTGGGGAAAATCGAACCAACTCGTGGATAATTGTAAGAGACGTGGAAAATAGAACATCGAGAGGAGAAAATCCCTACACGCATTCTTTATTGTTACATTGATCCATAACAAGATGTCTTCTATAAAACAAACAATTTTATCTTCAAATGTGCACCGAGTTAAAGAATATCGAGTAATTATCTCCAAACACCGATAAAAGGTGCAAGGACAACTGTGCTTAAAATGTTGAACCAAACATGTTAATGTCTTTTTTATCGCGGAGATTGCTAAATCGGAGTTTCCATACGGAGCTACAGGAACTATTGGAGTTTTTAGGAGAGGATTTTACAATAATTTGGGCAACATGGCAACAACGAGTAACATCACCAAACAAACACTTGAGGAAGAGGATGCATTATTGTTCCATGGTGAATCCGAACCAGATTTGGAAATCGAAAAGCCAGCCAAACCTCCAAAAACATGGAGAGACAAATTTTTAGGAATTATACAAAGAAAGAAGGGCATATCAAACATTAACATGGCGATGTATTACGTTGTTGTGATTGTGATTATTTCTGGAATAAACTTCCTAGGATCTACAGGACCATACGTTCTTACAAAATTTGCCAAGGTTCCAAAATCTGAGCAAGGACGTGCAACCGGAGACATTTCTCTTTTTACAGAATGCGTAAAAATACCTTGCATTTGGATTTGGGGTTCTTTTTCAGACTCTATTAGAAGTCGGAAACCTATATTTTTGATTGGCTTCACCATCTCAGCCTTGGCAATCTCCTTTATACCAATGACCACCAGCTTCTACACATTGTTAGCCACAAGAATGAGCTGTAGTGTAGGTTTAGCAGCTCTTCTTTCTGTTTATCTTGCGACAATTGCTGACTACACCTCCATAAAGGATAGAGGAAAGGCAACAGGTCTTGTCGGTTTATGTTTAAATATTGCATCGCTTTTCAATTCATTTGTTCTTGTTAATATGCCCGTGTGGATTTCCGGTGATGGGAAAGGATATTTAACCACGACGCAAGCAGGTTATGTTAGTTTTACCATTATGTCCGTATATTTACTTTTAGTTGGCGTCTTGTCACTATTTTTACTTCATGATGGAGAATTCGCTCGCAAGGAGAAGAAATTTAATAAAAATGAGATCGCTAAACCAAAGAGAAACATTATAATCAGGACAATAACAATTTTCGTGGAAGCAATTACTGCAATGAAAGATCCTCTTGTTGCGTTAAGTTATTTGGCTGCTTTCGTCAGCCGTATGGACGCTAACGTATCCTCTTTCAACTCCCTCTGGTTGATTGGTGAGTTGGAAGAAGCTGGTATGTCATCATCTGCGGCTTTGAGTAAATACGGTCAAATTAGCGGAACTTGCAGTTTTATTAGCATCCTGACTGCTCCGTTGATTGGTTTGCTCTCTGACCGCATGAGCAAAACTCTTTTGATGAGCATCATTACACTTTTCGCGACATTTTCTTTTGGAAGCGTTCTGTTGGTTCCTAACTTACAAGGGTGGTGGGTTTATCCGTTCTTTGCAAGTATGAGCATTTCTGGTATTGGTGTAATGGTTTCGAGCAATATATTAATCGCCCATGCCGCGCCACAGGAAGTGCGTGGTTCTGTGATGGGTTTATATAATTTGATGGGATCTTTTGGTCTTGCAACTGCTAATAAAGTGGGAGGTATAATTTATGATATAAATAAAAGGAATCCGTACCTGCTTATAACGGGTAGTACTGCTGTGTTATTTATTGTCACGAGTATTGCAATGATGCTTCAGCTTGGTAGATGGCTGTTTGGAAAGAGCAGGCAACTGAGTATGATAGAGGGGCCACAGGAAAAAGAAGAAGCTGCGAAAGCACTACTTGTACAAGTTCAATAAAATCAAATTTCATGAATGAGGATTTTAAATAATTCCAAATTCTTGAAGTACTTGAATTTTAGACATAAGACTACACAATTCTTTAGTTTAATGGCTGTGACGAAGAAAACGGACTTGTATGAGAGGAAACATTGCTTTATTAATTTTGTCTACATTAGGGAAACTTCACGGAACAAAGAGTTAAATCACACAGTAAAATGACATTTAAATTCAAAATTGACTTAAACGAATCTTTTTTGAATTAGTTTTGGTTTGTGCTGGTGCTTTTTTCCTTTTGCTGGCCAGCTTGCTTTTTTTCCTTACAACCTCCGCTGGTGTTCTTCCCATCTTGTCTACAATATCCTCCTTAACACCCTTTGCAATATTTTTGAAAGTGTTAACAACACCTTGTGGATTAAAGTAGCTTATAATAAATAAAGGAGTCTCTCCGTTTCTATTTTGAATATTAACATGATCCTCAAACAGATTGGAATCTTTTTGTTCGACACTCTTTAGAATTTTTAAACACTTTGGCATGGACTTTACAGGATCTTCGTACATACACACATAATGAATAACATTGTTGAGCGACGATGGCTCTTGTATAAATATTTTATTCAAATCATATTTTCGTTTCGACAAGTGCTTTACAAAACAACCCAAGGTGTCGGTTCTACCGTATCTAGCAGCCAATTGCACCAAATTACAACACTTTTTAGATGAGTACTTTTCATCAACATTTGCCTTAAAAGACACCATTGCCTCTGACAAATCTCTACTGCCACAACATTTTTCAACAATAAAATTTATATCATGTTCTGACCCATCATTTGCAAGTATAATCATTCTTATTAACTCTGGGACATCTCTAATAGACAAAGGGGGCACAGAAAATGTCGGGCACCTTAGTATTCCAACAACAGATTTAAAATCTCCATTTTCCATCAAAGACTTTATTTCATCACTCGAATCACCTTCAGTAATGGTCTGTACTGAATATTGTAATTTTTCATAGAGACGCTCCATAGCAGGATTACCATGAGAACGAATACGTTCCGAAAGTGACTTACCTTTAAAAACACCAAATAACACACTCGAAGAACAATTTCTAAAAAAGTATTGTAAGATTTCGCTACAATTTCCCTTCTTTTTTGTTTTGGGATTATATCCGATTTCACTTAATAAAAAGTGAATAGGAGGCATCATGACATGACTAAACACACTTTTATCTTTACTCCACTCAACAAATAATTTTGAACCAGCTTCAATGTCGGTACGACCTTTATAAAAAATAGATAATGCAGATTTCATTTCAAAGTTTACTATGTCCATATGACGCATGATGATGGGATTATCGAGTACTTGATCAAGTGGAAATGAGTTGGAAGTCAAAGCAATTGCAATGTTATTGACTTGACTATCAAAGATTGTATTTGGAGCCATTTTTGGCAATACTCTCTTTTGGGTTTTATTCAGGAGCATAATCACTGGTAAAAGACCTTTTTGACCAATGTGTTTATTACACAATTGATCGCTCTTTGTCATTACCTCCAATACAAGCTCATTGTCGTGTATTCCAGGTGCCTCTTCAAAGTATTCGTAATCGCTTTGTCTTCTTTCGATTACTATGGCTATAAAATGATAATACTTGTTTTGGATCAAGTAATCTTTTGCACGCATTCCATCAAATGTATGATTCATGATTCGATCGATCAAATCATAGTTACCTCTCATCGACTCACATATTTTTTCGCTGTTGATCAGAGAACATAACACTTTCAAATCTTCCAAAATCACATCCATCACATTTTTTTGATTCATCAAATTTTTACAAACTCGATCCGAATCTTCGAACAATCCCAACAATAATCCATCTGCGGTCAGCTCTGGTTTTTTGAATAGGTATTTGCTCACATAATAAATCACCGATTCATCCCATAAAACATCTTCATTAGGGCGATACGGATTTAATTGTAATAAATCAATTTCATGATCTAGAGAATCGAGTAGTATTGGATGTTCCTCAAACAAGTACTTGATGACATGTGGATTACTCAGCCTAAAAGCAGCCACAATAGGATGAGTCATCGGTTCTTCATTTTCAAAAAATGAACAATTTTTCAAGATTGGATCCAATTCAGATTTGACCGATTCGTAATCTGTACATTTCATATCGAGAATGTAAAGCTCCAAGAGAGAATGTCTATTGTTCAATTCACACCATTGGATGGTTGGATCATCGATCGAACCACCAATCACTTGTTTCGTATTCACATGATCGTTTGTAATGAGAAAAATTGCATCCTTGAGCGGAATTTTTTTTAAATGGCCCTCGCGAATTAGTTCATGTAAATGTTCGAGAACATCTTCATCGGCTTCGTAACATACAATTTGGGTTTCTCTGAGGTAGAACTCCAATGGGTGTTCGTTACAGATGGTAATGTAATTTGGGCTCATGTTCCATAAATTAGTATAAACTAGAATTGGTGTTTCTGATTGGAACGTATCATCGTATGTGATTTTTGAATGGGATTTCATTGTTCCGAAATGTTTTCCGTTTAGGTAAGAAATGTTAACGGATTCGATTTTTTCGAGCTCTTCGACATTACCGTAGTAATTGCAATTGAGGAATTTGAATTTGATGTTTTTGGGCTGGGATAGATGACGAATGTGTGTTGAGGTGAAACTTGATTTGCTGTCCATTGCGTCGCTCGACACCACAATGACACTTTGTAATTGTTTTAGCTCCTCGAAAATGGATCCAACATCTTCTTCGGTGTTATCGTTTTCTTGTTCTGAATCATTCTCTTGTTCTGGGTAATTTTCTTCGTCGTCAGAGTCTTCGTATTCGGCACCTGAATGTTCTTCTTCCTCGGAATTCGATTCTTCGTCCTCGGAATTCAATTCGTATATTCTACTCCGTAATAATATTCTGTCCGAGGGATCTGCAGGCTCAAAGTATCTTAATTCTTTAATGTAAGGGTATTTTTTCACAATCCTGATCAATTCCTTCTCTCCGAACAAGAATTTGTAATTTTGTATATTATTCTCGCCAATACTTGGAACCAAATCCAAAAACTCTTTCATTGTTTGTTAAACGTAAAATGATTTTAACATACTGGTTTGTTCTCTCGTTAACTCTGATACATTATACCAGGTTTTGCAAACGGTTTGTAAAAAGATTAGATCAGGATACGGCCTGAGGAATCCAAATATATGTGTGAGTATATCACAGGGGCATGTGTCCATGACGGAGTGATTTTATATTCTTTGTAAAGGAAGAGTTCATAACTTGAATCATCAAGTCATCATGTAAAAAATGGAAAATGCGCATTTTGACAGATTGAGAATACAATTTTATTACAGGTGAATAGTAACAAAGAAGGTTATAAAAGAGAACAACATTTTATAAAATGAATGTAGTAGATTTTTATTGCATCCCACTTCTACTTCTTTTGTTTCTTGAAAAAATAGTCTTCAAGATCTACCTCATCTACTTCAGGATGTGAAAGATTTGGTTAAACTTTCGTCACAGGCACCGCCTCATTTTTTAGATTACGTGGATGCAACTTCTATTAAATCTATTATCAAAAATTCAACCATCGGTTTTATATCGTATATTATTCAAAACACAAACATCCTACATGAATTTATTAGGGGTATAGCCGTTACTATGACTCAACCAGGTTAGTTGGGTTACTTACCAACAACTAACATTGTACCCAGGGAGGGTGAATTGTTTCTCGGTGATCAGGGACTATCAAAATGCATTGTTCCATATAAAGGGGCCAGAACATTTGAGAAAAAGGCGGTTAATAGTGTTATTGGATCAGTGAGAATTCTTGTAGAAAATGCTATCGGAAGAATCATTTGGGATTCTCCAACAAACATGGAGACACAGCAGAGAAAAGCATTACGTCGCTTTTTATGCGTGTTCAATTATTGCCAACCTGGAAATGATAATGGGACATCATTGACGTGATGCTATGGACGTCAATGGCTATACTCCTTGCGTGTGAACAAACTCGAAATAAAAGTAACTAACCGGTTATAACCGGGTAACTAACTAACTTTTAATTTTATTTTTGTCAACTAACTAACTTTTAACTTGTTGGGTTAGAGCTATACCCCTATTGTTGATTTTGTTGGTGGTCTTGAAAAATGTCTAGACAGAAAATCCCTACAAAAGTTGACCAAGATGGAGGTCAACACAACACAAAACCTACCAAACCCTCCCACCAATGATAACCTTAATGATACTGTTATGAATGACGTTGCTGTGCCCGCGACTGAGCCTAAGCCACAATCCGATTCTAACGAAAAAAGCAACACAACAGACACACCCATGTCCGAAACAACCACCGAACAACCTGAGCAGAAGGTAGAAAGCTCAATTGAAACATCACAAAAATCAGAACCTAAACCCAAACCAGTTCTTACATTAGTAACACCGGATAACATAACGCAAGAGCTCCAAATGAACGGTACGTTTGATAAGTGGAGAGGAGATGTTCATAATGAATTAGAACACAATGTAATTAATCTAAAAAGCACTAAACTAACCTTGTTACAGGGCATTTTTAAAAAGATTGAGGATAAAGTTTTGACCATATTACAAAACTCTACATTACTCAAGCAATATCAGCAAGACGAACTAGGAAGCATGAATAAGAGGCAGCTTCTAGAAGGACTCAAAAGAGAGATACAAAAGGCAGCAGTAACCAAAGAACTTAGACAAACCATACAAAGAACATTATACAGCGAAGGAGTCATCCCTAGTGAGATCTCACAAACGGTCGAAAAGTGTGCCATCAAAATACAAAATGAAAAGGAAGGAAACTTTTTAGAAGCAACCCAAGATGAAAAGTCTAATATTACATCATCAAGTGCGTCTAATCAGAGTAATACATCCCGCAGCTTCAAGAGAAAAGTTGAACCTCAGCAACAAAAAAATGACATTGCTAAATTACTGGCGCCCGGTGGAGCGGTTGAGGAAGAAGATACAAAAAATGGAAATGACACACATAGTCCAACCATAACAAACAGAAAACGAGTTTTTAAGGAATTATTTGGAGACAGCAGCAGCAGTGGTGAAGAAGAAGAAGAAATTGAAAATGAAGCAAAAAGAAGAAGAACAACATCACCCGATCCATCGTTAACAACAAGCATGACGTCTCCACGGAAAAGATCATCTTCGAAGTCATCATCATCAAGTCGCCCAAACCAAGCAAAAACGCGCGTCGGTGTCAAGACATTATTTGATGCAGGTTACCTTAATGCAGGAGATAAGGTTAGTTTTCGTAGCAACAAGAAGAACAGTTCCGCAGTCATTAACGCAGATGGACTCATTGAGTGGGTCAACCCAATTGATTCTTCCGTTCAAACATTTTCGTTCGTTAGTCAGTTTTCAACAGCTGTGGATCGTACTTTAAAGCCAGTTGGAAGTTTTCAAACATCACATAATGGATGGAACAATACATACATTGAACAAATCAAACCTGATGGATCAGGATTTGAGGATATGATACCGATTCGTGAGGTCAGAGACAGGTATCTTGCTGCCGAGGGAGAACAAGTAGTGGAGGAAGTTGTGACACAGAGTGATGGGCTCCCACCAACACAGCCTCAAGGTGAAGAAGAAGAGGCCAAAAGAAAGAGAACGCCCAGTAGCTTGTTAAAAGATAATAGTGAACTAGAGAGATACAAACAACAAGAAAGACAAAGACATAAATAAATTAAGAATGTATGATACATTTATCAACAACACTGAGTAGTTTTGAGTTCTCTAATGCGGCTGCAACTCTTTCCTTGTCGTTTAGTTGTCTGTTTACGGCATTTTCTGACTCGTGGGAACCTTGTGATACCTTAATGTCTACTTTGTATGTTTTGGGAATGGACCGAAGTAACTTGACCCTTATGCACAAACCAATTAATGTTGCCATTGAACAATGTGTGATGGTGGGCGTGAATTGTACCGTGATGGTTTTTGTGAGTTGATCAATGTTGATGAGGGAGTGTTGGGCTACTTTTAGCTGCTCTAATGTGAGAGGATGTTCAGGGTCTTTGATGTTGCGTAATAAATCATAGATCTCTAGTTCATCAATTTCTTCATCCTCTTCGCTATCTGCTACTTCGTCCTCATCTATTGTTCCAATTTCCTCTAATGGCTTTTTAATGTACTTTGGTCCCAGAATTGAGTTAAAAAGTTGTTCTGCATTCTGGTCGTCTTCCGTTACAGTATTTGGGGTTCTTCTTGTTTCTCTTTTTATTGGTGCTACATCATAGACCTTTGGAGAAGGGTTGATGAGGTCTCCAAGATCCATTTCAAAATTATAATTGATTCTTTACAAAATGTTAGAACATTTACATATTCAACGAAGACACCGCAGAGGGATTTGATACATTCCCTTTTATGAGAAGAACGAAATAATGATTGTGAAGAACAACAAGAGAAATTGTGTGTTCACACAAAATTAGAATTAAATTACAATGCCTATTTTGGATATGTCTTGCCTTTAACAGAATTGATAGCGGACTGGTCAATTTGATTCAGAACGTATAGACCCAATACAAAACCTCCACCAAAGACTGCACAGTGTCTGTAAATTAAGTACAAAATAACTAGGATAATTGCAATGGACATATTTGGATTTCAACCTCCGGGGAATTATAGTTCCGCTGACCCAATGACCATCGTTTCCTTTGAAAAATATCCCATAAAGCATCAGCCACGTTTTTGACTTTCTCTCGAAACACAATTCAACAACGAACAACCAAGGGGAGATATAGTATTCAGTCCCTCTGTTAGCTTGATGGATTATATAAACACAGTTTTCAGGCCAAGAAATGTCAGAACGGCTGAAGAGAACAGTCAGGGTAGCAATATCAGCGCATTCACAGACTACTTTTGCGAATCGAAACTCAAAACAACGGTGTTCCAACCAAGTGTGGAATTCACGTTGATGGATTTAAACATTAATACCGCAACCATTCTGAAATGCATATCGAGTATGAAAGTTGACGATACCATTCCAATATACATACGCGCTCAGAATGCAGGAATTCTGCTGACCTTGCTCAAGTCAGGTAATCTCTTGGTGTCCACATTTGAGGCTTCATTCCTAAAGGAAAGTATAACAAAAGCACCTTGTGCCTTAAAGTGCGTCCTACCAGCAACAGCAGTAGAAATAGAGAATAGCAAAGTGCAGGATACCGACTTTATGGAAAAATTCGCTAAAATTCTTCATTCATCAACGGGTGACTCATACAAAGACACAGCTACAACAATCAAGAGATCAGGGGTAAGTTCATTTGGTTAATATCTACTAACTCAAAAAATAGGCGGAACTTCTTGACGAACAAGATTCAAAAGACCCAAAGTATATTATCACATGGCTCCTTGCAGCGATATCGGGCAAGTCCGGTCCTTCCCAGAATTGCATAAGAGTAACCAAGACAATTCATGACTACGTTGTAGGCAACATCCGTAGACACCCCTCATGGTTAATAATCAAAGTTGCCCTACAAACTGCATACATTAGAAAATATGGACAAGAACAAGGTACATTACTGTACAAGTTGAGCATTTTAGAGTTTCATACATACATCTGCAAGAAGAAATTACAACGCCTCCAGGACGATTGTTCGGACGTGCCTTTGCAGATGATCATGAAGGTTGCCAAAAGAATGAAGAAATTAGACGCTTTATTGAACAATAAACAAAAAGTGGGACTGTTGCAGTTAGCAAATGAGATTCTGAAGAGTGCGGAGGTGGTTGTAAGCAAAATACAATGTGCTTTGGAGCAACACTGGAGTAAAATACGGAAACTAGAAGAAAGTAATACATTAATAAATTTTGTGCCCTCAGACAGTTTACATGGGGATTACAATTTACAATTAAACTCATTAACAAAGCATTTGATGAAGGACTCTCAACTATCTGACGAGACAAATGTTGCCCGAATGGATTTGCCTCCTCAAAATAATGACATCATACATTGCTTTGAGAAGAAAATACAAGCACTAAAAGTTGATATCTTGTCTGAATCGCATTTAGATCTCTCTTGGGCTGACACACAACGTGTTTTAGATTTGCCTACTTTAACAGAGTTTATGGAATATGTTAATGAAGCAGAAAAAAAAAATCGTGACAATGCAGAGGCATGGAGCGCCACCATTCTTACCTCTTTTTATAATGTCATTATCAATGATTGTTTGAGTGTTATTAAATATCCATTGTTGAAGGACCATCGTGTTGGGCTCGACATTAGTATATTAGGTCATTTGAAATTACCTTTCAAACCGCAAATGATTATGCTCAAGCAGATAGAAGATTATGTCACAGAGAGAAATCAAAAGGCAAGATATCCTTCGTTGATTGAAACACTCAACATCGACGACAAAGACATTGAAACGTCCTTTGCAGTCAGGTACTGCTCACAGAACTGTGAGATGCAGAACATTAAGAAAAAAATATTGGAAGAAGCAAAGGACAGTCGTGATCGACATATGAGAGAAATAGAAGCTCAAAAGAAACAACACCAAGAACTACGCAACAAGGAATCACAATTAAACTGCAACAATGACAGCTATAAAGTACACTCCCCATATGCTTGCATCAAATGTAGTTTAAAAAGTACCTTAAGCCAAATGAAAGGCACTATACATGAATGGCCACTTCCAGGTGACCAGGACAAGGATGACAGGAACAAGAGCAATGCAATCGTATTTGAATTGCAAACTCCAGAACAACTAGCCAATCTTCGTGACCTTCTCTACATAACAATGTTTGAACTATGTGGCCGTTCATATGAATCTGATAGTAGACATACTGAGGTATCTCTGACTGAATATGCCCCGTTTCTACATCACTGGCTTGGTCATCAAGTACGAGTTTCCATGAGAAGCATAACGAAAGGGATCAGTGGTGAGGTTGACATAATCTACCCATTGCAATCTTTCACAGCCCCGCATGGATTGAGGTATAGGTTATCAGATTCCGAGTCTTTAGAATGCGTAGTACCAATCAAAGCTGATATATTCGGAATGTGCGTCATGAACATCACAGATAAGCTTGGTACTTCATTACAATATATGGTGGACGGATCGCACAATGAAAATCAAGTCATCTCTAAACAAAACGAATGTCCATCAGTAATCTCAACATCAGAGTACTTGGCGTTCGGTAGTTTGACACCAGAAAAGAGATTACAATGGAGGAATTTGATTGCAATCCTTGAGTCTCGATCTATCAATTTACGCGATCAAGCATCCTATGCATTAATTTGTCAAGCCATTTGGGAAGCTGGTACACCTGGAGAGACTTGGCGTAGAGAAGCTCATTGTGAGATTATTCATATGGAAAAGATCCTCTTGAATATTTTGACGGAAACAATAATTAGATTTTCTGAAAACTGGAATGAGGTCGGAGTGATGTTGATTGTTGTTACAGTTGCTTGTCGTTTATTAGAACTTTCTGATGACAATTCAGAAACAACAAAAAATATATCCAAACTACTCTTAATGTGTAGAGATTATGTTTTCAGATGGAAAGATCGCATTGAGGACACATTACACAAAATGGATGCCCAACAAGATCCCGAAAGAATAGTCAAGTTGAGAGCCGACCTATCCAAGATATCTGGTTGTGGCGTCCTCACTTATCACGTCAGCAAATCACTACGTCATCTTGTTGTAAGGGATCAAAGTGATTATTTGAAGTTTATGAAATTGAGAAAAACAATCATTGATAATAAACATAATATGGGTCATCATCTATCATGGAGAGTTGACAATTGTTCCTTGAATATGCAGCAATATATACATCATCAGATTGATTCAAATCCATCATTTTTGAATCATTATGTAAGAGATTTATGGGCCGATTCAACTCAAGGTCAATTTAGTACCTGGAAACGAACAGGAACTTGGTACAGTTCTGATTTCAAAACTGACTTTAGCGGAAATACCTCTGTATTACAGGTCAATATTTTTAATGGAGATTTCCTGGTCGATGGGTATAGGTCGAGCCGTCTTAATGACAACATTAGAGTTCACGCCGATTACTTGAGGACGTTCGATAATCAAATTGTGTTCGAAGTTCAGAAGGCTAACGAACCTAATAAGTTTGTTACAACACATACTTTTCACTCTTCATACCTGACATTTAATTTACAAGATGATCATCTCAATGTAGAGGAGAGAAATGAAGAAAGCGGTGAACGTCGTCGACTAATACCACATTCATGGCTCATTGATGATTTGCCACATCATATGATACATGGCTATACTCATTGGCTCTTTGAAACTCATCAATCCAAAATCATAGAGTTTAGACCAATGGGCAATTCTATATTTGATCAAGAACAAGTCGTAGACTATGAACTAAAACTGGATGAGAACTATGGATCGGTCCTATATCATGTAAAATCTCCATCAAAGTTATTAATCGATGTGAACAGCAAAACTCATAAGTCTATCGTTGATGATTTGATGGATCGATTGGAACTAGAAGAACATATACACATTTTCTTGGATACTTCAAATAGTCAAGTAACCATAGACCTTCCTAGATTGAATCTGCAGTTTATCGTAGATCAAGAAAAACACTTGTTACGATCCAGAGAATACTTTGGAATGTACATTAGTCCACGGCAGTACATTGAAACCTTAATCGGTTTAAAAAGTGGTTTACTACTAGTTGATGACTCCGACAATCAGTTGCTGGTTATACCCAACGGAGAGGTAATTGTAGAAGAGGGATATGGCGGTCACCAATCGGTATCCATTGAATTGGAATCCTTAAACAAACCTTCCAGCTACGTATTCAAAATTGATTCTGATTTGAACCAGTTAAGAGCGAGTTCGATTGATGGGAAATTGATGCTAGCAAACTTACATGCATCTACTTCTCATTTTCTACCGGATCCATTCAATAATGTATGTGGTTACGAACAAGCGCTGCAACTGTTACAATCGTGTCATTCGTCAAGTCCGCTCAACCAAGCATCCCTTACAATACTTAGCAGTATAGCTGCATATTCACCTACTTACAAATTGATTCATTCTGGTAAGGCACGGTTGGAAGTATGGCCAGAACATCTTCCGTCTGTGGTTGCCTTGGATGCATATGCTCCTCTCTGTATCGATATTATCAAAAAAAGTAACAATCTATCTAAACTTTTCAATAATGGTCATGCCTCAAAAATCACTATTGATTTCCAAATCGATATTACAAAGAAAAGATACTGGGAGAATTATGATTACTATGGTCCAGGTGGCCATTTGCAAAATGCACATCAATTCGCAATCATGGGCGAAAGACCAAAAAAGACTTGTCACAAAGCACGTCATTATTTTAAAAATGAAATGTCGCACGTCGCTAATATATCAGAAATTCTTTTAAAGAACAAAAAGTTTACTTTTGAATGTTGTGAAGATATTTATAACTGGTTATCTTGCTGCAAGGAAATTAGTGCTGAACCATTCAATTTCGATGACTTTACAATGTGGGCAGACATGAGTCCCAAAAAGCATTTCATTGCCTTGTATAAATTGACCACCGATCCAAGGAACATTAACCAGTTGTTATTCTGCTTAAGTTTCTTAAGCTTTACACACGCATCAGATATAAGATATTTGACATCACTAGCAGTTCTGGCTGTTTATTCAAAAAATCACTATATCGAACTGAAATCAGATGCTTCGACGTTCTC
Organism: Acrasis kona; assembly: GCA_026419775.2. Taxonomy (NCBI): domain Eukaryota; phylum Heterolobosea; class Eutetramitea; order Acrasida; family Acrasidae; genus Acrasis; species Acrasis kona. The sequence continues at coordinate 14,841 of JAOPGA020000234.1, forward strand.
ACCCTGTAACGGTTATCAGTTCAAACCAGATGTAATCAAAGAAATGATATATTCTAACAGAGAGGAAATGCCATTGAACTTCAAAGAAGGCATTAAGAAACAATCATGGGAAAAAGAGTACCAGTACGCAAACAGATGTCTGCTGCAATACTCAGAAAAGATTGAACAAATTTCTAAAGAACATGCTTCAAAATTATCTACGCAATGGAATCAATCAAAAACAGAGCGCGTTAACTTCGATAACTCAAACATCAAAGCATCTGCCTTAGCTGCGATCAATAATAATGTTTATAGTTGGTACCATAACTATGAATTGAAACGATTCATACAAGAGATCCATGCTGACATAAATAAATGTAAAAAACTAATATTGACTGTGCCTTCAGTGAAATTTAATATGTCATACGATGATATATGCTATGCATCAAACGCAACAAGTATACATCCAAGTCCAGGTTTTAAACTCAATCTAGATGAAGCACCAGTTTCACTTTCAGATGCAGAGGAATTGTATCACAACATTCGACCATCATCATTTGACCAAAACCATAACAGTGATCAATTAAATATGAACGAAGTGGACTTATGCATCGATTCAACCAGTGAAGTCGGAAGACACTTTCAAAAAAATTTAAAAGAGAGTTGGAATGCTTATGTAGGTGGATACAACAGTCCTAAATGGTCTAATATCCAAGTACCACACGATATCCAAGATATTGTCAAGAATTGTCGAGAAGCTTTGGGCAACAAGATAGATGACATGATTTCAACAATCAAAAATAGCTGGTTCTGTTCATCTAAACCTACTCCTGTAAACTCAGCCATGCAAAAAGCTGGATTATGGCCCAGATTCACAATTCTTTCTATTCTACAACAAATCAATCCTTCTACTTCTGAGTGTGATTCGGAAGATGTAAAGTGTTACATCGGTGCTTTAGCTGTGCTCATAACCAAAAGACAACGCATGGATAGATGTCAAACTTACATTCAATCTAATAACCTTAACGAATTAAAAAAGGAATTGTTCTACGAAGATCATACCAATTGGATACCAAGAGACTATCCAGAATGGTTATTATTAGAAATAGAAAACAAGTTTATAATCAGACCTATCCAAGCCGAAGTGGCTTTGAAGATGATGAAAAGCGAAACAAACATGACATTACAGTTGAACATGGGAGAGGGTAAAACATCAGTGATTGTTCCCATACTAGCAGCATCGATTGCTGATGGATCAACATTAACTCGTGTTGTTGTTCTAAAATCTCTACTCAGGTTCTCTCATGAAAGTTTACAACAAAAATTAGGTGGTATCCTACAACGCAAAGTACATTTGATACCATTTCAAAGAGATTTTAAACTTGATCAATCTGATTTGCGAAAGATGATGTCCATTTATGAGGACTGTCGTATGAATAGAAACATCATCATTACAGTACCCGAATACATTCTTTCATTCCAGCTCATTGGATTAGAAAGATCGAGCAAGAAACAAGGCATTGCGACGATGCTTCTGGAACACCAAAAATATCTTGATAAACACACTAGAGATATTTTGGACGAGTCAGATGAGATTCTTCATTACAAGTATCAACTTGTGTATACAGTTGGAGGACAAGAGAATTTAGATGGTGGCGAACTACGCTGGAAAGTATCAGAACAAATTCTAGATATCACTTCAAAGTTTGGAAAAGAATTAGCTGAGAAATTCCCAAAAGATGTAGAGTACTTTGAAGCGGAATCAAAGGGTCAATATCCTATTTTGAGATTCATACAATCAGAGGCTGGAGAAGCTTACAAATGGTTGTGTGATAAAATTGCAGAGTATATTGTAAAGGGTCACAATAAGAAAATAAAGATACCGGAAGTTCCTTCTGGATCTTCTCAGTTAGTTCAGTTCATGACTGAGCCAACAATCGATACAGATTTGATTAATAAAATAAAAGAGATGATGACTGGGGACAACACAGTTTTTTATAAGACGATAATGATCATCCGTGGATTGTTAGCATGTAACATTTTATTCTTTTGTCTTACCAAAAGATGGAGAGTCAATTATGGCGTCCATCCAAAAGGAAAAGTAAGAATGGCCATTCCATTCCGAGCAAAGGATGTCGCATCAGAAAGAACTGAATTTGGACACGCTGATGTCGCAATTGTATTGACTTTATTGAGCTACTACTACTCTGGTATCAGTAATAGTCAGATGGAAGAATGTTTTGATTATTTGAACAAACTACATTCTAAGCAACAAGAATATTCTGAATGGGTTACCAACACAGGTCAAGACGATATATCAATTACATCGCTTGATGGAATTAATTTACTCGATCAAGTTCAACGCAAACGAGTGTTCGAGTTGATGACAAAGAATACACTCGCGATCAACTTCTGGTTATCCAATGCTGTTTTTAGAACAGAGTCAAAGCAATTCGAAAAGAAGATGGTTTCATCAGGATGGGATTTAGCAAAACTCAAACCTTCTGGTCACTCTACAATTGGCTTTAGCGGCACTAACGATACTCAGTTACTACTCCCCACTTCCATCAAGCAAAACGACCTGCATCAGCTACTATCAACAAATGCCGAGAATGTCTACAATTTGTTACAACACGAAGGTTATATAAAATTACCTCCTAACGTACGTGCAACTGAATTATTAGATAATATCCAAGAGAAAATTCTATTGGATGTTGGAGCACTCATGTTAGAACTCGATAACGCATCTGTTGCGGAGTATTGGTTACGCATTTCCAATTCCGATCAAGTACTAGCGGCAGTTTATTTTGATAAATATGATCAAGCAGTGGTAAGAAGTCGCTCTGGAATCATCGAACCATTATCTACATCGCCATATCTCAAACAATTGGACAAATGCGTAATTTATCTTGATGATGCACATTGTAGAGGAATCGATCTGAAGTTCCCTGCCAATGCAACTGCAGCAGTGACTCTTGGMAAAGGCATTACAAAAGATAAGTTTGTACAAGGTTGTATGCGTATGAGAGGATTGGGACATGGTCAAAATGTCACCTTTTATGCAAGTAATGAAGTACATCATCAGATCTCAACAATGAGTGATGAATTCACTACAAAGGCAGTCATACTATGGGTGTACTCCAATACCATCAAAAGCATCAAAGATGGATTTATGCAATTTGCAATGCAGGGCATAGGATACCACCGTAGAAGAGATTTATGGGAAAAGATTTCGGATGGCGCATCACTTACTGACTTAGCATCATGGAGCGAAAAATATACTGAACCAAGCGCGCCTACTCTACAACAATTATATGGACAAGAAAGAGTGAATGAAAAAGTACCTATAATCATTCAAAAACAATTCTACCGCCAAGCAGAATCAGTGTTGGATAGGAACACCTTTGAGAAATTAAGTCACCCTGTTGTTGATCACTGTGTCACGTATGTGTCGGATATGAGTCGATTTGCACACTTGTTGGATGAAGAACAAGAAAGAGAACTTGATCAAGACGAAGAGGAAGAGCAGAAAACGGTGAGACCTAACGCTGTAACTCCGCACGATCCAGAAGTAGATCCAAGACTAATTACACTAGTAGTTGGTGGAACAACTACTGGCATCCCTGCGTTTGATACCTTGTCAGTAGACATGAAAGACACTTTGTTTGAAAAGAAATTCGAAAGTAGAGGGTGGAGCCCTAAGATTATGTGCTCAAGTGGTTTCGCAAGGGTGGTAGATAAGAGTGAATCAGAGAATAGTAGTGACTATTTGAGACCAGTTCGATATGTAGTAAAAGTATGTGATGATGAGTGTAGTGAAATCAAGTACTTGTTGTTGATAAGTGCACACGAAGCCAATCATCTCTTGTTCCATTTTAAAAATAAGAACATACAGCTACAAATGTTTCTTCCTCGCATAAGACCAAAACAAAGGATTCTTATCAATGAACCATGTTTAAATAGACCACACGGAAGATCATCCATTGAAATACCAACTGAATTATTGGCTCAGCTGTTCATGCTATCTGGCACATTATATTATGATAAAGACAGCGATGAAAGAGAGAAAGTATGTAATTTTTTGGGATATTGTCCGTCGCCAAGAACACCTGAGCAGCAAGTAGCATTTGACAATGGTGATATTAATACATCAGGTTTTATTCCAGTGAGGTCTAGAGGGCTATTGAATTCTGGATGCAAATTTAGAAAGGATCCTTCTCCGTTCTTTATAGAGTATTATGCTGCTCGTACTAGAAACTTGGAATATTCTAACTCTGATCTTGATAAGATTTTGATGAGTGGAGCAGATGAAGCTGATAGTGCAAAGAAAAAAGATGCGACGATTGTTGGTCTTAGTGTAAGTATTGTGGATGAAGATAACGATAAAATACTACTTGACCAAGCATCTACTTTCGAAGAGTTAAAAATGATGGTTGAAGAAGAGATTGGTAGGGAGGTTATCAAGTTTAAAGTACATATACTAAATGATAAATTTTTCATCAAGAATGAACGAACATTCAATACAGTATTAAAGAAAGTGGGGCAAGAAATAATAAATGTGGAAGCGGTGTTTGCAGACTGATTTTTAATAAAATGATATAATATAATCTCACTTTTTAGATTATTTAAAATTTGACGAGATTGATAGACCTTCTTCGACTTGTTTCACCTCCACACGAAACAATGAGCAGGGCACTTGTTCTTGAATACTAACACTAAGCTAACACTAAAACTAGAATTGTCCAGCACAAAGACTGATTTGACCACGGTATAATCATCAACTCCGTGACACCTCTAATATACTAACTTGTACTTTTATCAAAGGTAAGATTAATAGAATCCGTCTACAGAGGATAATGACGAAGGCTTCAAGTCTTCTGCTTTCGATTACAAACGCGTCGTTCAAGCCCGGTCTGAAGCCGCAGTATAGAATAAAGAAGGCAAGAGGAGGCTTTGTTAAACCTGAAACCGATGGAGTACCGTTATCTAGACAGTCCGCCCAATTACTGCCGAAACAAGTGCAGCGGCGTGCTTGTTACGAGAGCCATGCGACGCCGTCACAAAAGCCAACCTTTATACCAAAAGTACAAGTCAATTTTGCCAAGATCAATGAGGTAGAAAAAATAAATGTCACAAAATTTAATTAAATGTGAACTTGCACTTTGATTCTCATCTAACACTACTATAGGTATAATGTACTTGTATAATAGAGGTATTCCCAACAAACTCATTTTTGATGATCATGAATAAATTCCGATGAAATGTGATCATGAACATCTCGGTATGAGGCACACATTATTCGAAAGAGACTTTCACAGATTGTGACAGTGCAAAGCAACGGTTGGAGGAATATTCAATTGGACGGTGGATATGCTTTCACAAAGTGCGCCCATTCAATCGCAATACCTCAGAGTAGACAGCTAACAGGTCCAATCATGGCTCGATTTTAGTGGGACTTCACGGAGCTAACAGACACAAACGGAAAGAACATTTTAACGGACCAAAAAGCCAGGATCCTTTGGAACGACACACTAGATGTTGCACTTGTCACAACTCCTGTAGTGGTGCCAGGCCCTGGTTTTCAAGCAACATATACATATACAGTTGTTTATTTACATTAATTTATAAGCATACAAATCGATACATCATTTACAATCCAATCATTTTCCACATTCTAGACTTTGAGATACCGTGATATGTTTGTGTTGTTGTAAGCCGGTTTCTTTTAGATTGATTCCTCACCACCTCC
>JAOPGA020000235.1:0-15997 GCA_026419775.2 Acrasis kona
ACTTCTTTTACTGCCCCTTGATCGTTTTGCAGGTTTGTTGTTACTACGACGTGGATATATGGTTCTGTTGCCCCTTGAGCGTCTTGAAGGTTTGCTACTACGACGTGGGGTTGATTGACGTGGTTGTCTCGGTGAGCGTCCTCTTGAACTTCTTGAAGGCTTGCTATTACGACGTGGGGCTGATGGACGTGGTTGTCTAGCAGGGGCTGAACGTCTACTTCTTGATTGGCGTGGTTGTTTCACTGGGGCAGAACGAGCAGGGGCTGACCTTTGTTTTGGTTGTGGGCGTGGTTGAGGTTGTGGGCGTGATTGTTGTGGTTTGCTTTGCACGACCTTAGAAATCTTTCTTCTTATCAAGGCTCTTGTTAAAGCGTCAGAAATGGAAAGAGAATCAGAGAGTGAACTGGCAATGGAGTCAGAGAAAACGGTAAAATATTCTCTAGCATGTTTTCCATACGCCTCGGCTACCTTAACGTACGTCTCACTCACGGAAGCATTGGTGAATAACAAAAAGTTCAGCAATAGCACAAGCAATAGTGCGATTGTGCTTTTTGTCATGTTGGATGTACGTCACGGGGATTTGGTGTTTTTGATTTTTTATCTCCGCTGTACGGCACTACAACATTCATTCGCCATTTTAAGGTATCCCAAAAACAAATCAATACAGGTACTGCATTTTGGTATTCCCTTTCCCTAAGGACAAAATTGTAAAGTGGTTATAAATAATCATGTAATGTCATTTGACTACCCGTTTTGAATCTGCGGCCATGTAAATGTATAAGTGAGGATCTGAAGCCACTCAACAAAAAATAACACATATGTGGCATCCGTGCTTTGATATAAGACAACTTATTTTCCTTTTGTCACCGCTTCAAATCTACTTTTTAATACAATCTCCGCACATCTCCCTTCAAAATAAAATTTGAAGAAAATATATTTGGGAGGAAGCCATTTTGCTGAGAAAACAATGGCCGTGTATTGTTTTGTAATAAAAATGATGTTCTGGTATCCCAAAAAGAATTTATTTTCCGTGAACCGTAAAATGTTATACGGACCTTAACTACAGAAGTTCACATTAATTAACTCTAATACTAATGTAACATTTCTGCGACTTAAGTATATCCGAGTACTTGTTCAAGCACGTTTTAAACCCTCAAAATGATTATCTATTTCTTTACAAGCATTACAATATTATTGACTAACAGAGCATGGTGAGGCTGGCTCTGCTGGAGCCTATTAACACAAGTAATGATAAAGATATACACCCAACACTTTACTTGGAGAAGGATTCGAATATAATTGGTAGAGACCCTGAGCAATGCGACATCTTAGTTACCACCAGTCAGAGTATTTCAATGGTTCACTGTAGGATAGACCATAAAGAAGGCTATTTTCTTGTAACAGATCTTCTAAGTATGAATGGAACGTTAGTAAACGAAGCACGATTGAAGGATGGAGAATCAATTGAGATTGTCGATAATAATGTACTGAAATTCGGGTTCGATTCGGTAGTTTACAGATTCAAACTATGCAAAAACGAACAGGACGCGCATACTGATGATGCATCAAGTCGTGAGGAGAAACAATTCTTTTCATTACCAGCCGGTGGACTACAATTAAACGTAGCGCCAAATAAAATTGACAAACAAAAAAAGTTATCGTTAGAGCAACCCATCAAAAAAGCACAAACTAAACAAACAAAGAAAAGTAGGACACCAATATTCGATGCCATTGACTTGAAAAAAAAGGTCAAAAAACAATCATCGTTAAGCTTTCCAACGGCGACAGGTCCAACTGTAGTACCTTTAAATGGAGCTGACCTTAATCTACCAGAAGCATCTCTGAAGGCGTCTTCAAGCTTTGTACCAGTAAACAACATTAGCGTAAACGATAGTAACTTAAACGAAAATGACGAAGATGGTGATCAGGATCAGATAGATGCTGACTACAACGAATGGGACGACGACAAAAACGTACAAATCAAAAATATTCCTCAAGAAGATGGAAGAGAAAATATGAGATATGGCTCCTCCGAACATCAACCCTCTGAGATTGAACAAATGATATCGTTACAAAGAAGAGTAGAACAACTTGAAAAAATTACTTCACCAGTTCAACCTACTAAGCCCCAAACCAACCCTATCATCACAAAACAAAACGAAGAGGAAGCCTCTCAAAAGGCTCATTTCAAGTTGCTTATCGACAGTATATTATTATTAACGCAGAGGCTAAAGATATATATTGAACCTGACGCCTTGGAAGTAGTACTTCCTAATGATGGTAACATACTGCGGGTACTCCAGCAAATTAAATCTGATTTACACTCCTCAATAAAAGCATTAAAACAAAAAGCTGATGATGAAAAAAAAGCTATCCCCACTGTAGATAAAAAGGTGAAGTTGTTGGATAATCTCAACAAATATCATGATCTTGGTGTAGAACGATACGCCCATGATTTGGAACAACAAGTCATGTCACTGCAAATGGATAATGAGAAGCTAAGAATGGAAATTGATATGAATAGTAGCTACCAATATAATTCTTCTCCTGCAGATGCTTTAACAAGTCAATCCATATTAAGAGACGAGATTATGATCAAAGATGAAGAAAACTCTAATCTAAGAAGGCAAATAGCCGATATGAGTGCTTCTGGATATAACAACGGAGAGTCTAGAACAAGAATGAGAAAAACTGTAATGAATCAACTAATGGAGCTTGAGAAATGTAAAAGAGAGATCTATGAATACGAAAGCAGGCAAAAACTTGTTACTCTACAATGGAATGCTATATTTGATGAAAAAGATAAACTAGTACAAAAAATAGAGGATCTACAATCTACAATACACGGACAGATGAACGACACTCATTTGTTGGTGATGCAAAGAGAACAACAAATGAACCTCTGGAGGTCCAAAGTCATGGAACTATCATCACAAGGTAGTGACAATCGACGCAGGGCCTCTGAGTTTTTGATATCTCAATTACAACTTGTTCAATCTCAAATAAACGACGTTCAAATTAGAGAGGAGGACAGTAAAAGGCAATCTAGTTTGATCAGGATGGAAAACAATGAATTAAAATTAGAAATAAACAGACTTTCTGATTTGTTGAAGTTGAGATCTGTCACAGGAGATCATAATGATCAAGACGATGTTATTCAATTAAAAGACAGGATAAGGCAGTTGGAACTGGAATGTGATCCGAAACGTGTATCAAATATACAGCATCAATTGTCAAACTTGCAGTTAACTAGTCACAAGTATCAAAAGAGGTCAGAAGTTTTACAAGAACAAATAAAGACAATAACGGAGAGGTATACTTCTTCGAATTTACCAAATGAAAGCTTGTTACAAACACAATCTCAGTGTATAGCATTTTTAGAGAGGTTGTTAAGCAGAAGGGATAGAGAAATTAAAAGTTTCAAAAAGGATGTAAAGTTAAATGAAAGAAAGACAACAGACGAAAAATATGACAACAATAAAGTAGAAGGTATAGTGAAAGCTAAAAATAGTATGCTTAGAAATTTAATTGAGGCGGAGGACAACAACTCTATGTACGACAGTTACTCAGAACCTGATGTTGACGATCGACACGACGATGACAATACAGACGCTAATTTGGATTTGTCCTTGTCGTTAGAGGCGGAGAGAGAAGACTTCAAGTCTCTGCAGAGTTTAAATGTTGACGTTGGTAAATAAATTTAATTGAAAAACTACATTTTTGCAATAACTACCTTGACGATGCTCGCAAAAACTCCGTTAGGGTCGGTTAATTTTAAGCATGGTAATTTTTTCTTTAATAATAGTACTTATTAGCCTACCTAATATAACCTCGCACATATTTATGTTATATATGGAGCGTTCGATAACTGTTAGAGAGTTTCCCGTTCGTTGTTGGCGGAGGGGAAACCTTTGGTTCTATTTCTCCTGAATTGCAATTACGATCAATTATTTAGATGCTTTAAAGAATAAGTTAAGTATACCTATTCTATAGCAGAGCTCTCGTTTAAACAAATGATTGACAACATTAAATATGGGAATACACGAAAAAATAGAAAGGACAAACAGAACAAGAAGAAACATCATAAGGCAGTACTCCATACAACATGGTCTGCACTATTCACTATGAGGGTTAATTTATGTTTATATCCCAGAAAGGCAATAATTTACAATAAAAAATAATCTGATTTGGTTCTTAACTATTACATTTTTAGAAGTTTGATCAAAATGAGAAGGAGAAAGTAGCGCATTTATACAACGGTGTCTTTTTGTCATTCCAACAGAGATACTTGCACCAACTAAGAGTTCACACGTACGGTCGACCGATGAAACAGTTCCAAAACATGTCCAACGAGGCAGGTGTCACAAATGAGGACGAGGACGCTACTTCATATCAAAAACCCTCACTACCACCGATGAACACTAATGAAGACATGCATACATGGAGGATGAACACGCATACACTTAATCGTAGTCCTTACTATCAAGCTCCATACAATTCACATGCGTACAACTATAATAATTCATTTGGAAATACACCACAACCTCTAAATGCAAGCACATGTAACAACAGCGACCACATAGGTAACGCTCTTGTCTATAACTCTACATTTACAGGAGCAGCGGTGAAAAATACCTATCATTCAACAATTAGTCAACAATCTCAGTCACAACTTATAACAGACGAAACACATCAACATGATCCATTTTATGCAAGAAGAATGCATTTTGATAGCCCTCAGCAACATTTTTGTAATGTAAGTATTATTGGTGGTAAGTATGACCAGACAGGAAACTGTTGGATAGATGAAGTAAGTTGTAAAAATGGTGATCAACTAACGACTTGCCTTTTATATTAAATTGTAGGGACAAAAAAAAATAGAAATAGAAGTTTCCACAAACATCCATATCAACAATGTCACAGTATTTTGCGAAAAGGAAACAACCAACAACAGAACAAGAATAACATCAGCAACAGCCAACAAGTTTGAACTCATTGATGGAAAGCTAAGGTTCAGGTACAGATGCACTCCCAGTTTCCCAGTCAAGTCAGGCGTCACCCACTCTCCTCTACGTTTCATTGCAGAAGTTACAGAAAACGCAGCCGGTCCCTCAAGAACATTAATTTTTGTCGGTAAGTTAGCACATACATTTTTTTTCACACACAGACAGGTAATGAAGAATTTTATGTTTATTCAAAGGTACCTGAGCAAGTGCGGAACAAGAAGAAGAGAGATAGAGAAGAACAGGACATTGATGTTGATAAGGACCCACCCAGCGTAGACTCTACATCACCTCCCCTAAACGTCCAAACGTTGCAAGTTCAAAATGACCGCCTCACCAACATTGAGAAGGAAGTGGCCTCACTACGTGTCGCACCCACATACAACGAAGACTTGTTGGTAAAGGTTCTGAGCGAAGTGAATGGACTTGCCATCAAGCAAGATGAGAATCATAAAACACAAATGAATGCATTGTTAACATTACAGTCCTCCATGGAAGAAATGAAGGAACTGATGAAGAAAACATGATTTTGTTCAAAATGGTTTTAATCTTATTTGTGATGCGTCAGGTGCCACTTTGACACAATGTCCCTTGTTACTTTTAGTAGGACACCCCTAGTATATTTCCGAACAATCTGTTCCTTGAAAATAATAAATCTCCGTTTTATTTCACACTTTATTACAATGAGTCATCCATGTTGCACATGACGGTGAAGTACTATGTTGTTGGCAACTATGGATGCTAACTATCATCCTCCGATGAACAAGATTAAATGAATGACAACCATTAGAATAATCATCAAGTTAAGAATGGAATCAACAATAAATCAGATAAACACAATTATTATCATTAACATTATTTATTCTTTCAAGTCAGTTTGAGATCTCTTTCTCTTCTTGTTTTGAACATTCTTATTCTGAGTGGTCTTGCCATGATCCTTCTTATTTTGATTGGCTTTGTTTGATATGCTCTTCTTGACGCTAACTCTCTTGGCTTTCTTCTTCTCTTCTGGTGCTATATAAGTATCCTTATCTGCTTTTATTCCTTGCCATGGTTTAGCGGTCTCACCGTCTGTTGTTGGTTTTTGGTACTTTTTAGCAGCTGGTCCCTTGGCTCTCCCCTTGAATCCAAGCTTGTTGCGATCTTCAGTCTTTTTTGATTTTGTAATCGAACTTGCGTGCTTCATGCTGACCGACAAACGAAGTGTTCTGCTGCGGATGCTAAATGATTTTGGTTTTGATTTTGCAAGCTCCACTAGTGGCTTCGCTTCTTCCTTGAGAAAAACGTAACCGAATCCTTTTCCTTGTAATGTTTTGTTGTCCCTCACTAATCTTACACTTTGTACTTTTGCTTTGTGTTTTGTTTCGAACAATGACCATACTTCTTCTTCATCTACATCAAATGGTAAGTTACCGAGGAATACACAATTCTTGTGATCCTTGTTTTGTAATTTACGTGGTATGGCGTGGTCGACAGTTAAATGTCTTCCTTCGAAAAGTTTACCATTTAGTTCCTCTGCGGCCTGGTCTACGCTTTCTTTATTCTTGAATACAACGTATCCGTTGCATGTTGATTTCTTGTCAGTGTCGATGAGCTCAGAATTGATTACTGCACTCTTGCGTGTTGGTAATTTGGAATCCTTGACTGCAATGGAACGGAGGCGAACTGCTTCCACTTGGCCGAATGCAGCAAAGATGTTCTTTAGTTGCTTAACAATGTCCTGTTGATGGGTTAGAATGTTGGTCGTAAAATGAAATGTACTTTTGCAGATTTGTCCTTGATGGAGAAGTTACCTACGAACAAGCTCCTCTCCGAATTTTTCGTCGTCGTGTTGCCATGCGCGTATGCCCTCTTCACCTTCCTTTGTCCTTTTTTAGTCTTTTTTGTTTCTTCTTCTTTTTCATCATCACTATCAACCATTAAGTCAGTATCCAAGTGGATCTCGTCATCAGTCTTTTTAATTAAGCCCTCTCCATCTTCATCATTGTCGCTATCGTCGCTGTCGTCATTTTCTTTGTTTTCTTCATCTTCAGTTTCTTCAGTTTCCTCTTCGTTTTCGTCGCTGTTTTCGTTCTCTACTTTCTCTTCAAGCCTGGGTTTTTTAAGTTTTCTTGAATTCTTGCCAGTCTTCTCTTTCTTCTCAGTGGTAGGCTCTGGTTGTGCTTTGCTTCCGAACAAGCTCTCCATCTCGGATTCGTCTTTAGCCTTGCCAAATAGATGCTTGCTGACATCTCCTGCTTCGTATTCGGCTGCCATTTGACTGTGTCGTGTTAATTCAACTTGTGAAAAGAAATTTGAAGTTGTCTGAACCATTCAACAAACAATGACAAGACAGGAAGACGTACTCGACGAAGTCGAGCTGTTTGGTGGTGCTGTTAAAATGAGGATACCAAAGAGATTTTTCGATATTTCAAAAGTACGACAGGTTCCTGACAGCCAGGAGGTCTTCGCGGATGCAAATACTGACCAATCGTTCGTTTTAGAAATGTTGTCCATGAGTGAGGATGTCTCAGATCAAGATATTGCGCGTTACCTTTTTGATGACATGGCTGATGCCAATGGAGCAGAAAGTAGGAGCATTGTAACGGAAGTAAGCGTGCAAAACGATGACAGATATCCAAACATTGTTGGAAATGTATATAAAGCAGCAATCATTGGCGAACAACAAGTAGCAAAATATAACGAACAAGCAACAAACACTCTACACATTTGTATGGGAGTAATTCGCATTAAAAACCACTCCACTGATGTTTTGTTAACTTTTAATAATCCAGTCGCAATTCACCCGGAAAGTTCAAGTTCAAAAACTAGTGTACCAGAAGGGAACACAACCGATAATTTATTCTGGAATGTATTTAAAAGTATAGAGATTGTAGACTATGGATTGTTTGAATAAATTTTATTAACTTTACACCAAACCATTTGTCATTTCTGCAAAAGTCTTTGGCTCACTTATTTTTACAGGATCAAAAGTTCTCTTACCCTTTGGTATCTCCTCCTTTACAACATCATAACCTTTAGGAACTTTGTAGTGGTCCATCACCACACCACTCCTACTTTTCATTTGAGCATTTTTAATTTTGTTAGCAGGTCTTTCATTGAATATTCGGTTAATGTCGCTTTGTTTGCTCCATAATGTCGGTTGAAGCATGTCCTGCTTACCAATGGGGAGAGGAGAGGATTGCTTGTTGGTTCCATCATAATCTAAAACATCTCCAATTGGGTCGGCTCTCATATTATTGATACTCTTCTTAACAGGATCATTTTTGTTGCTCATGGCATATTTGATGGTATGGGTCTTGTTGTAATGTAGGGGATCGTAATCATCTTCAATGATGATGTCACGGAAGACTCCTCCCATGTTTTTTTCTTTTTTGTTGACTTGGTCCAAAAACTTCTCGAATAGTAACCGACGCCTCTTTTCAATTTCGGCAGTGTTAATGTTCGCAAGCTGGCTTTGAATTTGTTCTTGAATGGGTGTGAACACTTGGTCGTTCCATTTATCGTATAGTTGTTGTTTGTTCCTTTCCTCTCCTTCTTCGTATATTTGTAACTTGTGTTCAATTTCTTGAATGAACCCTGTCCTCTCCTCAATAAGGGAGTTGTATAGTTCTGCAAATTCCAAATTCTTTTTTTCTTGTCTTAGTTTTATATTTTTTTGAGAGTTCTTTTTAATATTTTCAAAAAATTGAGTTTGTTCAATTTCTTTTCTCTTCTTCTTCAACTGCACGGCAAAATCAGTATCTCTGTTGTTACGAAACATTAGCTTAGGACTACCAGGCGATTCAGATGGAGAGGAGCTATCATTATCATGGGAAGTATCGCTGATAGTGCGCGTTCTCCCAAATTTTTGTTCTGGTTCAAGTTCTGAGCTTGGGAGTGACTTTATAAAATCAGAAAAAAGGTCAGCGTTGTGACACATAATTTTGGATTGTGGTTTATCATCACTAATGGTTCTTTTTGTTTCACTGTTACGAGATACTGGCAATGACCTGCTCTTCATTTCAGCTTGTAGTTGTCACAGTTGACCAACATTCGCGGATTTTACAAATAAAATACTGATAGATTAAAGCACAACAATAACAACCTCTGTGAAATATTAAAGCGTGTATATGGCGCAGAATCAAAGACAGCGAGGTTCATCCAAAGAACAGTTTACATCTATCGTTTTGGAAAAATATAGTGATTTGTTTATGGGCGTTGCCTTCGAAGAAAGCAAAAAAAATGCCAACCAAGTGCGAATTCAAAAAGATCGGTCTCGGAAAATTCACCAAGGCCTTATGTGATATTTTAGAAACAACTACTACTGCATTGAATCTAGATGACGTTATCAATAAGCTTCAGCAAGTTGTCAAGTCAGATGACGGTTCATTGACCACAATGCCTTGTTTAGTCGCAAAGCAAAACGGATGTGAATTAAAGAGATATGGGTTTGTGCCAATTGCAGGCGTTAGTGAATATATTATTCAGCCAGAAAAGGAGAAAACAACAGTAAAAGTACCAGGTGATCTCACGGAACAGAAATAAGTACCAGGTGATCTCACGGAACAGAGATGTATACCTCTGCTGGGGTGGAGAAGGCATTTAAATGATTTGAGGGTTCATAATTCCACCCAATGCTTGAGTCTGGACAGTTACAGGCTTCTATAATCATTAACTCGATAGATTGACCACCTTTCAATCAGTCTAGCTTGGATAAGTCCTCAATTCGGTGATGTTTTTCTTCATGTTGTTTATCTCTTGTTGTACTGACTCCTTGCTAACTTGCTCTTTACTGATGAGTGATGACAAGGTTGCTAACTGAGTATTTATGGACTCTTTAGTTGCGCGGTTGTATAGGATCGATTCCTGTGACTTTAAAGCTTCTACGACTGCACTAGTATCCTTTAACATGTCGAATAACCTGTCCTCTTTTTTGGCAGAGCAGGTTGATTTTTTGAGAATCTGCAGATTCCCAAGCTATCCCCCCAAGAGTCCAACCCGACAACCTGCTCTGATGTTCGGTACCAGAAAGTAGGGGCTGTATTGATTTGCTTTTTCGACTAGTAAAAGGATACGACAAAAAAACACTACTATAAGACATGATTAATCAATTAAGATCGTGATAATGTTTTCTCTGGTTGGCTGGGTTCTTAACTAGATCTCCGGTCGGAGTGGAGTTACTAGTTACTCCGACTTTGCTCGAAACAAATATGAACAGCGATAGGAGTAAAAATTAAACGAAATCATGAGGACACTCTCCGCAATTGTGGTACTCTGCATACTATTGGCTGTTACAGGAGATTTGGCCAGACTAACCAAGCAAGTAACCTTCTCGAAGTACCCCAAGAACTACGTAGGCTACGAATATCCAGGAACATCTCAACCACAAATCCACATTGAATTGTTTGCAGATATTTTATGCCCCTACACTAGAAAAGCATACCTTAAAATTAAAGAAATACTCTCTATTTATAAGGCCAAGGGTGTTAACATTCAATTAAGAGTTGTTCACGCTATTCAACCATTCCACCCAAGATCCTACTACGTGACATCGACTATTGCAGCCGCAAATCTTGTTGGACAAAGAAAGACTGGAGACGATACAGCAGCTTTCAAACTAACAGACAAATTCTTTGAAACACTGGAGAGCTACTCTGAAGCAAAGACAAATGACGTTACACCAAATGAACTACTAAAGCGCTTAAGAGTTGTTGCAGCAAACGAAACCGATGCATCGGAAGATGAAATTGAGGCTGCTTTCAAGTCACAAACTGTTGACGCCATTGTCAAAGGACAACTTAGATATGGCCGTCAAAACGGTGTTCATGTGACTCCATCTATTCTTATCAATGGACTATTGGAAGGCACTTTCGAATCCTCCTGGACTAGTGAGCAATGGGCAAAAGTAATTGATCCTCTTGTATAGTAAACTTTCAATTAATTATCATTTTGTTGGGTTTATCTTATATGAAAGAGTATGGTCAGTATTTGGTGAAACAATAAGTGGATTCAACGCATCTGATTTGTTTCTTCTTGATTACCGGTCTATGCGTTCACAAAAACGTTATTTATTAATCACAGGCATCAAATAAATGTTGGTGCTGTGCTAACTATTTTGAAGCTTTTTTTATGGTTGCCTTCATCTGATTTTATTAGAAAGTGTTCAAGGAAGTTGACAACTTGAAACTAATTTTATCATATGACATTTTATTAGCACAAGCTCGTTAATTAACAATTCTGTCGCTCCTCAATCTTCTCAATGTCGTAGTTCTGTGTTCGTCCTTGTGCTTTTCCTCCCCAATAATAATTATATGGATCACCTCCGTCTTCTAAGCACTCCTTTGAATCCAAAAGCACAACGTTTTCAATATATAAGTATATGTTATCTTTGTCATCGACTGAGTAAGGATATGGAACGGCACTATTTCCTACTGGTGAAATGTGCTCCACTATATTCGAGAGTGACTTAAATTTAAAAATTAATTCGCCGATGTAGACACACTCCTTTTCAACAGTTTTTACAAGAATGGAATTTCCATCAAATTTCTCTCCTGCTCCCCCGCTGGATCTAGTCATTTTATTCAAAGGACTCTTTCCAATAAGGCATTCACCGTGAAGGGTTAAGAATGGATCCTCCTGAAAGGCTAATTCGTTCTTCTTCTCAAGATCACGTTTGTACACTGTGACGGTTTCACCCTCTATTTTCACCTGAAATGGTGCTCCTCCGTTATCCAAGGTGTTGTATGTTTGCATTGTGTTATGTTCGTGAAGGCCAACCAAACATGAATTCAACCTTGAACAATCAACTTGAAGTTGATTGTTTTTGATTGAAATAACAGAAAAATGTTGAAAGCATCGATGTTTACTATTGCGAAGCGCCTCACAGTTAGAAGCGCACCACGCACTTATTCAAAGTACTATGACATTTTAGAAGCAGAGATGACCGATACTCAATTACAGGTACAAACATACATTAATCATCATTTAACATTGTTTCCGTCAGTTAAGAGATACCCTACAACAATTCACAAAAGAATTCATCAGTCCCATCGCAAAACAAGTGGACCAAGAAAATGCTGTTCCAGACATTAGAAGTCTATGGAAGAACATGGGAGATTATGGACTTTTAGGAATGACCATACCAGAAGAATACGGTGGAACAAATTTGGGTGTATTCGAACACACACTAGCAATGGAGGAACTATCAAGAGGATCCGGATCTCTCGCATTGAGCTACGGGGCACATTCCAACTTGTGCGTGGATCGAATTTACAGAGTGGCCAATGATGCACAACGCAAAAAATACCTTCCAAAGTTAGTAAGCGGCGAACACATTGGTGGTCTCGCCATGAGCGAACCAGGATCTGGTTCCGACGTAGTAAGCATGCGAACAAGGGCCGAAAAAAAGGGAGACAGGTACATTCTAAATGGTACCAAAATGTGGATCACCAACGGTCCCGATGCAGATGTTTTTGTGGTTTATGCAAAAACAGATGTAAATGCCAAACCAAGTAAGGGCATTACAGCCTTCATCGTCGAAAGAGGTTTCAAAGGTTTCAAAAATGGTCAAAAGTTAGATAAAGCAGGTATGAGGGGAAGTAACACTAGCGAACTCATATTTGAGGATTGCGAAGTTCCAGAGGAGAATATCCTTGGTGAGCTTAATAAGGGTGTGAATGTGTTAATGTCTGGTCTTGACTACGAAAGGTGTATTTTGGCAGGTGGTCCTTTAGGTTTGATGCAAGCTTGTATGGACGTTGTGATACCTTACGTACACGACCGTAAGCAGTTCGATACTCCCATCGGTCAATTCCAATTGATGCAGGGAAAGTTGGCTGACATGTATACAAGTTTGAACGCTTGTAGATCGTACGTGTATGCAGTTGCACGTGCTTGTGATAGAGAAAAGACATCAAGACCTTTGCGTAAGGATTGCGCAGGTGCTATTTTGTATGCTGCTGAAGCTGCCACTGCTTTGGCTAGTCAGGCCATTCAGACTTGTGGAGGAATGGGTTATACCAAGGAATTCCCCGTCGAGAGAATATGGAGGGATGCAAAGTTGTATGAAATTGGAGCTGGTACTTCTGAAGTTAGAAGAATGTTGATTGGAAGGGAATTGTATGATGAAACTGCATAAAGTATATTTTTGTTTATTTTTGTTCTTGTTTTGAAATGGTTGGGTTGTTGTTCTGATGGCAGGTGGTCCGTGAGGTGAGGTTCGACTGCTGAATGAAGTTGAGTGAGCACAGAATTTTACAAAACATGTTGCACACAAGGATATTTGCCACAAGAGTTCTTTTTTCAAATTCACTGCGATACAAGGGAGATGTTACAGCGAAATCGAAATCAAAGAAGAAGCCAAAGTTAGTTAAGGCAAACAGAAAGAAACCGGTCAAATCAGACAAAGGCGAAGGATTTGATTCTGACCTTGAATATGTTGAAGATGACAAAAGTCTAGCATTATTGAAAGAAGCAAAAGAAATTTTAAAAGAGGACATTTTTAGTCTAAAAAGTATAAAGAAGACTTTAAACGAGCTCCCCCAAGAGGAGTTTGACGAATTAAAAAAAGAAGCAGAATTTGAAATGACTAAAGAAGAATTAAAAGCATTTTTGACTGACGAACATTTTGAAACCATTTTAGAAGAGGCACAGAAGGATAAAGAAATCTTATTGAATAAGAAAAAAGAAACAAAATAAAACGTTGGGTTATGTGTATATTCAATATTCACCTTCGTGTTAATCACGTCATCCATTTTTGTAAAATGGGCTCAAAGTTGAGCTTCCTTCAACAGAGAGAATGCATAGACAGAGACTTGCTCCCGCTTGGGGTTCACTTCTTGCATTCAATGTCAACTGATGTAGCACAACGGGGTTCGATTGCTTGTTGTAAGGTATGTTGTGCATTCAACTCTTCTAAGCAGTTTGTAGTTATCGGAATCAAAACCTTTAGAAACATATCCGATGGGCATATCTTCCGCTGCTTTTCGAGATCAACATACAGTGGCGGTGAAGGTTATACCTAAAAAGTATTCACATTTCACATTCATCAATAACATTTTCAAGATCGAAAGAAGGTTCAAGTAGCTCGGATGATTATGCACTAAGAATATCACTTTTATATACAATCACACAATTCTATCACACATCAACAACGACCACAGACGACAGAAGTAGTAAAGAGCCAAGCGCAGAAATGCCTGTAGTTAGACATTTAGAAGGAGTTTTTATGCCCAAGCACGCAAACTTACCAATTCTTTTTTCGGTATACGAATCTGTAACCCATTTTTATGTTGTACTCGATTATCAGAACTTTTCATTGGAGGACATGATTAAATTCAATCCTACAGTTCTAAACGATGACATCAAAAGAAGATTCCTCTTTTATCAAATGCTCCAAATGTTGACTTTTTGTCATAAGAGTGGCTTTGCTCATGGAAAGATTAAAGTAAGAAGACATTAAAAAACCAAAATTTAACACCAAAATAGCCATCAAACATACTTTTGAACGATTTATTGTGGACTTCGGTCATTGGACAGGACATTTTATACACACCATTGACATCACCAACAAAGCCTCCAAAAACAACTTACTTTAGTGACTCACCAATACCCGCCGACTCTCCACCAAGAAAGAAAAAATCATTAATGCCTCCACTTAACACCAACAACCTGTCAAGTCCCATACCAGCCGTGCCAACCACTCCAGATCAATCACGCTACCCATCATCTCCAAGGAAATCCTCCAGCGCCACATTACTTGTTAAATGGCAGAGGAACGAATTAAGTAACTTTGAGTACCTGATGGCACTGAATGCTATGGCAGGCAGGCGCCGCGGCGACACACAATACCATCCCATTCTTCCATGGGTCACCGACTTTAATGGACCGTTCCCAGGTAACTGGCGAGATCTCACACTAACCAAGTACAGAATAAACAAGGGAGACCAAATGTTGGACTTTACCTACAACAGCAGACAAAATCCACATCACGTCACGGAACCACTCAGCGAAACAACATTTTACATTTATAACGCAAGAAGAGTGCCATTGGACCTACTCAAGAAGCACGTAAGAGCTAATTTCGAACCAAGAGAATATCCAGCTACAATGGAAAGAATGTACGAATGGACACCTGATGAGTGCTTACCAGAATTTTATGACGACGAAACCATTTCCAAAAGCATACATGTCGACATTGGAATGGACGATCTCAAAGTACCACAAGAGTGGGGTCAAAACTGGTCCGAATTCATCAAACTACATCGTAACGCATTAGAAAGTCAACACGTCAGCAACAACTTACATCATTGGATCGATCTAATGTTCGGTTACAAATTAACAGGAGAAGCCGCCATCAAGAGCAAAAACGTAATGTTGGTTCGCGACGCTAACGAAAGTGCAAGCACCCGTTACGGATACGTTCAACTCTTCAAAGAACCACATCCCTCCAAATCACCTTCTGGTCAACTTGATCTGACCTGGCATGAGGAAAGCATGAAATTTGGCGCCAAATACTTTTTGAGATCACATTACCATGCATTGCCATTACAACCAAAAAGTATCATTTCACATTCCGATCATCGAAGTAAAAACGAAGCACTCTATGCCGACGACATGTTCGCATTAGGTTGTTTATCGAGCGAACTTTACGCCCTTAAACCTCTCTTCAACCAAAAAACTTTACAAGCCTATCTAAAGGACCCACAAAATAACGCACCTCGTTTAAAAGACATTCCGCAGCCCATGAGAAGCATCGTGGAGAGTTTAATAGACCCATATGCTTCGAGAAACGAAAAGGCACAGAGCATAAGGGACAACAAGAGCTTGTTTCCGAGTTACTTTCGATACGCTTATTGGTTCTTGAGCACGTTTTACTACATTACCTACATTTCTAGGAACGATTCGAATTTGCATTGAAACATGTGAACGCAAATCAATCATGCGCTCATGCTCCTCAATCGAAATTTTCCAATCAAAATGATGAATTCGAGTTCATATCGGATATGCCCGAA
>JAOPGA020000237.1:0-59007 GCA_026419775.2 Acrasis kona
CAAAGGTCAAAGCGATTCCGAAGAATTTGACAAATAACAAGAGGGTTCAAAAACAACCTCGAAGATCCACCGCACAACGAACTAACCGTGAATCATCACAAGACTCTAGATTTAATACTAATCATAATTCAGTGACTAGTCCAATGGTGAATACAAGAATGATCAAGAAGGAAAAACCAGTAAAACACAAAACAATAGGTTTAGGTAATCTGGATAGGTTATTTGGAAGTAACAATCAAGTGGACAACACAAAGATCAAGGTTGTACCAAAAAATCTAAAAATGAACAAGGATAGTTTAGATTCGTCGTCAAAATCTGATAGCGTTAGACAAAGTGCCAAGCTATCTACAACCAATAACAGTCGTTCAGCATCAAGAAGAGGGGAAAAGAAATCGAATTCAAGAGCACAAAAGAGTAGCAGAAGTCAAGCATCAGGTCAAGATAGATCTAGCAAAAACACATCTAGAAAAACAAGTGTTGCAACAAGAAACGCACCCAAAAACAAGATTAGCAGATCTAATCTGAAACAAACACCCAAGAAAAAACCAGTCAAGCACGTAACGAAAGGATTAGGAAACTTGGATAGATTGTTTGGAAGCAACAACAAAGTAGATAACACAAAGATCAAAGCTGTGCCAAAGAATCTAACCAAGAACAAAGGGCATTCAAGCAGCACGAATTTAACATCCAGGAGAAACAAACCAGCTGCAAAATCATCCATAAAACAGAATGCTAGACAAGCGCAACAAGGAATAAATTCTAATGGAAAACAATCGTTACGTAGAGGAACAAGGTCCAATAGCAATGGATCTAGTAAGCAATCAAGATCATCTCCAAACAACAAGCGATCTATGGCAATGGTCAAATATAATCCAAACAAACAGAATCGATCAGGATTACAGCAATTGAAATCCCCAAACAGTTCTAAACGGACAGCAATTTCCACCAGAAATAATAGCAACAGGAGGTTGAATAACTACAAACAGCAACAAAAGCCAAAGTTGACCAACAACCGAAATGCACAAAGGACAAGAAAGTTACCAAATCGCAATAACAATGAACGCACACAACGAAAGTCTAATATTACAAAATCGGTAAAAAATCAATCTCCAGTTAGAACAAAGACTGCTCTAACAAAGAAGGTCAATACGAACAACAAATATTTGAGACAATCAAATTCACGTCGCCAACCAGCATCGAGAAGTCAGAAGAATTCATCTCCACTGCGCAGCAAATCACCTCCCACAAACTCTCGTAGTAATAAACGTCCATCCAAACCAAACTCTAAAAATCAATCAAGAACAAATAATGCTCGCAGGACATTACCCATTCATAAAAAATCAAATCCACTCGTCAGATCAACCACCAATAAATCCAACAAGAACCAACTAAAATCGTCCAAACCAAACCCACGCACACCAAAACTCAACAACAAATCAATTCCATCAAAACCAATCAACAAAAAGATTTCAAACAATAGATCCACTCGCTCAACAAAAAACAAACCTTCCATCAAGTCATCACGTTACAAAACAAAAAAATACCAATCTCCATCATTAAACAAGAATCCAAAATCACCCATTCGATCGAACCAAAAGAGAAGGAAATTACCAACAAATAAGAATCAAATTACCAATAGAAAATCGAATCAAATGCGTGGAGTTAAACGTTCAGGCATTAATCAAAAACAGAGACCAAGAAAACAATCATCACCAGATCTAGCTAAAGCGTCGTCACGTAATAATAATCAACAACGACAACGTCGCGCTCGATCATCTCCTCCACGCAATAAGCAACAAAGAAGGTCATCATCGCCACCTCAGAGACAAGCACAATTGCGTAATAAAACATCATCGCCTCCACGTCCTACTAACAAACAATCACCACAACGTAAATTACCATCGCCAGCACGTCTCTCACAATCTAATCAACGAGCAAGACAACAACGACCAACTCAACAACAAAAAAGAACAATACCTCGTCAGCAACAACAACCAAGAAGAAGGAACCAATTGTCTTTACCAACAGCTCCAGTTAAACAAAGACAACAACTGAGGAAATTAGCACCTCTTGCTCAGTCACCTCTTCTTCTTCGAAATAATCAACAGAGAAGGTTGCCATCACCAAAACAACAAAAACCATCTCGACGTAATAACCAAAAACGATTGTCATCGCCACAACAAGGTCGTACCAAAGTATCGTCGCGTAATAACAATCAACAACGTAGAGCATCATCACAACGTCGTGCTCAATTACCTCCCTCACGCAATAATCAACAAAAACGATATTCATCTCCACAAATACAATCGCCAACTCTGATACGACAACAAAGGAGGTCATCATCACCAATCGATACTCAACTACAAAAACAACAAATACAATCAAGAAGAGGTATGAGATTTAATTCTAAAAACAAACAAATGTCACAAATGAACGGAAAAGATTCGAATCGACAAGGATCGGATCAATCGTCATCACAACAAGGAGAAGAAGCGATGGAAAGTAATGGCGGTGATAATCAACAACAACAAGTAGATGATCAATCTCAATCATCATCATCACAACAAGATAATGGTGTTGATTATAATCAACAACAACAACCATCAATTGATGATAATCAATCACTACAACAAGAAATGAATTCTCGATATGAAAATCAACAAGATTCATTTGATCAACTACCACTTGATAACAACAATGATCAATCACAACAATATGAAAATCAACAACAGGAGCAACAACAACCATTCGATCATATGAGCAATCAATCACAACAATCACTCGATAATGATCGACAAGAAATAGATGGTCAACAACAACCATTCGTAAATCAAGATCAACAATCGCCCTATAACAATCAATTACAAAATGATCAACGACAAGGATTAGATGATCAATATTCAAATAACGATCAACAAGGATTAGATGATGGTCAATATGATAATCAATCACAACAATTACTTGTTGAAAATAATCAACCACAAGAATTAGATGATCAATTCTCAAATAAAGAACAACAATTTAATGACAATCAATCATTCGATGATGATCGATCGCAACGATATGGTGATCAACAAGATGATCAATCGCCATCCTATAATGATCAATTGCAGCAACAACAAGTTGAGTTCTCAAATAATGATCAATCACAACAACAAATGGATGATCAATATAACGACCAACAGGTACATTCATTTGATAAAGATCAACAATCATTCGATGATCAATCTCAACAACTAGGAATTAACGATCAACAACAACAAGAATTGGGTCATGCTCAAAATGGATACGACGATAATCAATCACAGCAACTACCAAATCAATTCGACCAACAACAACAAGATCAAATTGTATTTGATGACCAACAATCATTCGATGATGGTAACCAACAACAACCATTTGCTCAATTTGATCAGCAATTATACAATGATGATAATCAACAACAACCAGCTGATCAATTTCAACCATCGTATGATGATAATCAACAACAAGATGTAGTTGATCAACAACAACAAGATGTAGTTGATCAACAACAATTGGATAATGTTGGATACGGTTATAATAACAATCGGTTACAAGATGGATATCAGGATGATTATAATAACAACATGCTAGTTGATGTTTATTAATTATGGTTCTTAATAAAATGATGTTCTCCGCTTAGATTGTTTTCTTTGTTTTGTGGTTCAACTTTTCATGAATGTGAATTAGGGGGATGGTATCATGGAATGTAACCATGACCCTTTTTAATACGACGGTGCAATACAAACAGAAGCTTGTGTGCGAACAAAAATTGGATTAAAACCATTAACTAATAGTCTATAAATATCGTTTTTTTGCGTACTTTGGTCAAGAAGTCAAGCGATTCACAAATGAACTTTTTTCAAAAAAAGTCAAGTTCAATCTATTTTTTTCTGCACGTACTTTCCATACTTTAACAAAAAATGAATTCTGCGTCTATTAAAAGACTGATTTTGACATGTTGACCCTCAAAAAATGAAAACAACACACGCAACAAACACTGTATTGCTGTTTCTAATAGCATATACATTTGCACAATACGATTTGATATTCATCGGAGCAGGCACAGCAAGCAGCATCGCATTAACTCGTCTCGTCACGCGGTTTCCGGAGAAGAAGATATTACTAATAGAAGCTGGACAAGGAGAAGCCTACCGTGTTGGTGGAAGAGATTTTCCACCTTATGCACAAAACCAAAGACAAACAACATACGTAGACGTTCCAGGAGAGTACTGCAGCATCCCATGGACCACGCTCGGAGACCAATATAAAATCAAAGAAACACCATTTACGTGGCAGGGAATGGCAATTGGTGGAAACTCCCAATTTAATGGCATGCTGTTTCAGAGTGCCACACAAGAAGACATGAACAAATGGCCAACAGGTTGGAAGTTTAATGACTTAAAACCCTACTTTGAACGAGTAATGACCAAGACAAAAGTTGCACCCACCATGTCCACTGACAAGTTAAATTATCAGACTGGCATTGCCGATGCCTTTCGTTCTACTTTCAATCAATTGGGAATGTTAGAAAAAAATACTTCCATTTTATCTGATGACATTGGCAACGTTCCTTTCGGTTACTTTAGCAGACCATACCTTGTAAGTGATGGTAACGGTCAAAGGGGTGGTGTCGTGGATGCATACCTGTCAAACATCATTGGTGTGGACGGAAGGAGTAAATATTCAAATTTGGATATCACAACATTATCCAAGGTTAGCAAAATTGTAATCGACAATAACGGCAGGGCGACTGGTGTCGAATATTTCACCAGAACATCTCGTATGGACGTGTCAGACCCATCCATTCAAGGTTCATTCCGTTCAGCATCACTCAACAGCAACGGCAGAGTCATCTTGGGTGCCGGTGCAATGATTGACACCAAACTATTATACGTATCAGGTGTCGGTCCGAAAGGCAGCGAAAGCTCTATCGGACCTAACTTGTCCTTCAAAATCAACAATCCCGCCGTCGGTCAAAGTTTTAGTGACCACATTGGCATCCAACTAGGTATTCATTATCAAGGGTCAGCCAACTTTAACTACAACGACCGCAGCCCCAACAATCCAGACATTATCAAATTTTTAAACGAAAGAAAAGGTCCTTTCACTCAATACCTACCAGTCTTGTTCGCTCACATCAAGAGCAAACCAAGTTTATCCAGACCAAACATTGAAATCATGATAAATCCTTCTGGCGTAGGTGGCTACGACTCGAATGTGAACGCTCCTAATAATTTCCAAGTCATGTTGATTCACATGAGTCAAAAAGGAAAAACAAGATTAACGCTCGACGGTAACGGTGCCGTCAATTATCCAAGCGTCTACTTTACTAATCAAGACGATCTCGAAGATATGGTAGATGCCTTGTATATTTTCTTGAATACCATTCTTCCAAAAAATCCATCACTCGGTGTCAATTTTGGTCCAGGTGGTTATTCTCATCCAAATTTAAATCCTGCAAATAAAAATGATTGTAGGGCTTATATCACGGGTGGAGAACAAATGTTTGGTATTAGTTACTCTAAAATGATCATGAATCATTTCACTGGTACCGTTCCTCTCATTCAAGATGCATCACAGGGTGGCGTAGATCCTCAATCACTTCTAGTGAGAGGTACGTCCAACATTCACGTTGTGGACGCTTCCATCTATCCAGGATCGTTATCTGCTCATCCAGTCGCCACTGTTATGGCTGGTGCAGAACGCGCATCGGATTTGTTAATTGATCTGATGGATGATGAAGTATCTGTTACCGTGAAACCATCGACCCCCACGACGACAACTGCTCCTTCTTCTCAACCAACCACTACTGCTGGACCTTACAGAACGGATTGTTGGACATGCCACCCTGGTTATTCTCATTATTGGGAGTTGGGTTACACCACTCCTACCAATGGAGATACATGTCAATGCATTTTGATCCCTACAGCAGCTCTTGAAACTGCTACTACATCTCCCACCACTACGCCCTCCCCTACTACAACTGCAGCTCCTACCACAACTGTAGCTCCTACCACAACTAGAGCTCCTACCACCACGCCATCTCCTACTACAACTAGAGCTCCTACCACCACATCGCCACCTACAACCGCACCTACAAACACTCCTGGACCTTACAGGACGGATTGTTGGACATGCCACCCTGGTTATTCTCATTATTGGGAGTTGGGTTACACCACTCCTACCAACGGAGATACATGTCAATGTATGCCCACAACTACCACAAATATTCCGCACCGAACTGATTGTTGGACATGCCACCCTGGTTATTCTCATTATTGGGAGATGGGTTATACTTCGCCACCTAACGGTGATTCATGTCAATGTGTACCAAACTCAAGGTCATTAGCATCAAAACAAGAGTTGATAAAGGAGAAAATAGAACAGGCGCAAACATCTGGTGCATCTCTGCATGCGTTCTTTGTGGCAGTTTTGTGTCTTATTTTAGGCGTTGGTGCGATTCTAGTATAATAAAATGAATTCTTACTTTAGTGTCATGTTTATTTTATTTTTAGAAATTACCCATATTTGGTGGATGAAATGCATAAATGGTCAGTTTTAACTTGGTTGATGGATTAATCAATTCCCCATACAATGATGTTTATCCAAATTTTGTTTGTTGTGGATGATTCAGCCGAGTTTGGGAATGGAGGATTTGGTAATCTCGGATTGACGTCTTACGAATCGGCAACTCGGAATTTTCTAAACTCAAAGGAAACTAATTTGTTAATAAGGGAAGGTTGGTATAAAAGAAATCATATTTAGAATGAAGCCAACACATAACACACCAGGCTCCGAAAACATAATTCCATACATTAATTATGTTCTGAGAGAAGAGAGTTTGGAGGATTTGACCGTAATAGGATTGCAGAGAGAAAACATTCCAATCCAGTCCGAAGCCATTTCAACAGTTACATTTACAACTGAAGACATGCAAGTCTTGCATTCACAGAACACAAAACCTCAACAAAATACACATACATTTGTAAGTGCCACTCAGTCAAACTTACCCAACATGAATGCACATACAAGTGGCAGTGAATCAACTACAAATGTACACTGCAGAAAGAATTCGACAGAATCCAGCCCGCAACAGGGCAAATACCAAGTTAAGGGGTTTTCAGAATATATTCCAAATAAGAAGTCCTCCATTCCTCACACAGGAAGAATGTACATGGCAAAACATCAGGTTCCGAAGCCCAAACACACAGAAGACGATAAGAACCACCCATAATGGATGGAAACTACAAATTATTATCACCTTAAGTGCAAGATAATAACAATAAAAAGATTGCAAACACCATATGTTTATCATTACCTTTAATGTAGCATGAACTCGTCGTGTAAAGAATAACACCTTAATAGACTATCACCACTATATTTGAAGGAAACCTCATTGCTTTAAATGGGAATACAATCATGTTCTAGTAAACTTGATGTTCTAGTGCACTATCTATTCGTTAATGGTTATCATCCTCTGTAGATATTTCGATTAGCAAGGTCGCGTAAAGCGTTATTTATAACCGTATACATGGGCAATTGATTGTATAACCGAGATGTGAATTTATTAAATTATACATAATTAGGTCTGGCGACAGGCGATTACACGTATATAGACTATAATATAGTACTTGGATAAGCCCTTACGAGTTAACCAAGATGGTTTGAATAAAATGTGATTACTTTTTAACCACGACCAAATGACATTCTCAAACCAATAAACCTTCTTTCTACTCAGACAAGATCAAGTAAAATTAATCTCAGATGCTGGAACATTTTACAAACAAATTGTAAGTGTTTACTCAACCTCAAATGCATTTTGAACACACATTTAATGATTACCAACAAACATACAAGCACGAAGGACGCGTGCGGTCTGATGTTATAGAACTAACAAACTCTTACAACACTTTGACAACAAGCATAAGAGAGCTCACAAGTTCGTCCAAGTCAATGTTTTTTATTTTTAAACGTGGTAAACAGATGATGCAGGCGTTGACATAAATGTAGTCTCCATTAATGGTACAATTCCCATCCAGCACAGAGATGCTACATACTATATACCATTGGACATTTACATCACTTACGATTATCCATCCGAGAAACCCTTGTGCTTTGTTGTAGCACTTCGTGGTAATAAATATAGATCTATTACTTTTATAACAACACAGGAATGAACATTGTACCAAGCCATAAATATGTGGACACAAGCGGAAAATGCTACCACCACTACCTAAGTAATGTGAGTCGTTAGTCATGTTTTTCTAATACAATGTAGTGGACATTCAATTCAAACCTCAAGCAGCTTGTTGAAAACTTGTCGATCGCATTCAGTGAAATGCCTCCACTCTACCAGGGATATCAAACACAAAACTCAACAGTCACACAGCCTCAAAATCCTACTAGAACCAATCCATCAGCACCCCCCTCTACAGAACCCACCGAAGCACCAACGTGCGTAATTTGTCTGGATGCCTCAAGAACACATGCTTGCCTTCCTTGCGGTCATCGTGTATTATGCGAAAGGTGCTCAAGACTTTTAAGGGATAACAAATGTCCAGTATGTAGAGAAACTGTTGAGTATGTTGCAAAGATTTACGATTGAAATAAAAGTATCACACTTTGACTGTATTATGATGTATTTGTTGTTTTAATAATAAATCGGAATACACGTTTGGACTTTTGATCTACAAACAGGACAAGTCGAATCTTTAATTACAACAGAAATACAAGACTCACACAAGGTCAAGTGTCCACAAGGCACACAAGCATGACTCTTATGACGCTCTAAACATACAACGCACAAACTACTCTCCTTTGCTTCTTTGCTCTCTTTATTAACAACATTCTTTACTTTTAATTCATAGTCTGGCAACAATCCACACCTTGCCTTCTTAATGATTAGCGACCTCAACTCTTCAATTTGTGTCTTCAAGATTAATTTGTTTTGTTTCAACTTGTTAATGTTTTCCGCAGTAATGTGGCCCTGTGTGTCTTCTTTTGACTCGATGGCCATTAGTTTGAAACGTAGTAGCATTTTTTGATTTTCGTTGAGTGACTCAATGTGAGAGTTCATTTTTGTCATTAATTCTTCCAAAACTTGTCTTTCGCTAGAGATCGGAACGATGATTTCCTTGTATTGTGTCGATAAAACTTCCTTTCGGGCCTCCCTGCTCTCCTTTAATAATTTCTGGCAAATGTCTTTTGAGAGGGACTCAATGTCGAATATGGACTCATCGAGCTGCGATAAACTTCTATAGGCCGATTGGTTGGTTCCTTTTAATTGTGTGAATAAGCAGTCCCTGCTCCTAACGTGCTCTAACGTGGCCGTTCCATCAATTATTCTTTTCGTAAGGTCATTTTGCATCTGTTGGAATTCTTTGCTAAGGTCTATGGATTTATCGTATAAGCTGAAGGAGTCGTCCGATAATTTGAGGACTTGAAGTACTTCTTGCAGGGACACTGAATTCATATTTACTTTTGGTTTTTTTAATTGTGAAAGTTCCTTCTGGAGAATTTGTATCGTTTCGTTTGCTTTTTGTAATTGAGCAGTGCGATCTTCTAGTTCATTGGTGAGGAGAATGATTGGATTTGTGGTAGTTTGTAGAACTGGTTTTGAGTGAGTGGTTAGTAGTGAGTATACGGCGGGCCTTTTGTTTTTTTGTGATATTATAAGCGGCGTTTCACCTTTCTAGTCGAATGTAAAGTTAAAGAGGCGAATTTGAATTACGTGATTGGCAATATTTACATCACCCCCTCCATCTAACAGTAACGTTACTACTTTAATATTTCCGTTCGATGCCGCTAAATGCAATGGGGCGTTTCCAGTCTTTTCCTTAGTTTAAGTAAAATTGTCACTCCTTACTTTGTTCTGAACATTAGGGCTTGCCTTTTGGGATAGAAGATATTCAACTACTTTGTTGTTCCCAGCTGCGGAGGCATGATGTAATAACGTCCATAGATTCTTAATGTTTTAGATTAAATTGGCGAGGCTCTTACATCATCGCAATGATCCACACCGTACATTTGAATTTTTGATGACACGGACGCCACTGTCATTGTCCGCTGTTCCGCAAGTGGTGTGTTTGTCATTTTGTTCAGCTAATGTTGTAAGTTGTGTGAAGATCAAATTTAAATGTTTAAGCTATTTGTCTCAGCAGAGGTACACATGAAGAATAGAACGCGTCCCTAACGAACTCGAATGATAATTTGTACTAAAAACAAATACGTCTCAACATTGTATGTAATTAAAAATCTCCCTCTAATCAATCATCCAAGTATACACATTGATCACTACCGCTAAGCAAATCTAATTACACGCTAAATACAACAAACTGTAATAAAATTTTATTGAAATTTTGAACATGAATTACTGATCTGGAACAATCCTCAAATCCCTTAAAACTTTTTTTATTACTTTCCTTCTTTGGTTCTCGCTCATACTATAAGCCTCCTCATAAAAATTTCTGTCAACTGGATTGAAAGCTAAAAATAACATCACAAACAGTCATTTACGTCAAGAACTTACATCCCACACATTGCGTACCTGGGTTCAATTTAATCCACTGGATAGGTCCCTGTATAGTAGAATCATTGCTCGTACCCATTAGAATGGAATTCAAGTCCGTATCGTATAGGAATGGAGGTCTATAGTCGCTCTTGATGTGATTTACAATGTAGGAGTCTAGAAACGTGTTGAATTCATTTTGAAGAAATGTAGCGTACGTGTGTCCTTAATGGATCCAAAGAGACCTATCTTGAAGCGTGTCAAGTCTACTTCTGCATAATCCTTATCCTGATCCAACGCAATGTCTCCTTGTACATTAACTCTCGAACTGTGCGCTTTTCCCAAGTTTTCCAACAAGATTAATTTCGCAAGTCCATGTTTCGTTTTGTAGTCCACCCTCCCCTTCAAAATGTCATCGTTAATTACTTTGTTGGGATCGTAGCCCGGAACACCCTGTCATTGTTAATTAATGTATAAGTACAAATACGAACCACTCTATATCCTCTCTTTGCATACTTGAACAATCTAGCTTCGTAAGTAGTACTTTGTCTTTCCACATCAACCAAGTTCATTCTAGTCTTGATGGCTCTGACTGCTCTTGGAGATGCCCATACCTCCCTTCCATCGTATCCTACGCAACAACAGTCTACGTCAAAACCTGTCAAAATCTCTGAAGGAGACTTGTATAGCCTAAGTATGACCTGAACACGAAACTGATAACTTTTGCTGAGGAATGTTATTGACTGGAAGGTTAGTGTAAATGAACCACGTTAACACTCACATGTTTTGTTCGAATAATGTAAGTTTTGTTGTCGTTAGTCTTGCGGAAGTTGACTACATTTTTCTTGATGGTTTCATAAATGTGAATGATTTTTTCTTGGGCTTGATCCTCTGTGAGTCCATACAAAAACAAATCAATGTCGCTCTTTTTTTGAAAGTTTAGCACTCTAAACGGATGATCCCTTCTAAACAAAACGTTGTCATCGGCTTCTTCTTGTTGATCTTCCACTCCATCATTAAGGTTCATCTAAAGGTTAGTAGCAGAACAAACTGATGATTACCAATTCTTGCACCTCCATTTCGTTAAGTTGAGTAACGAGGAGGTTAGTCACGGCTTGTAGGTTCTCTTCGCGATCTTGTTCATTGTAGCAACTATTTGGGAGGTAATCTGTCGTCAAGCTTCTTAGCACTGAACCTCCAGCGAGAAAAACATTGTCCCACTCTAATCCATTCAACACTTTAGAATACAGTCTTGAAAAAACTCTATAGAAATTGAACTAAATGATTTGTGAGGTTTTATGAAAGTTTTAATTACAGGTTTGGTGATCTCTGGTTGGATATGATTTCTTTGCTTTTCAAAGTCGAACATTTTTGGGATGCTTTTTAAATATTTAGGATTCTCTTTTTTGAATAGGTGCAAGTTTGTACAAACAGGTATCAAGTTAACGTAAGGGTCGTCAAGCATGGGATTGTCCCGATCCGTGACAAACATACCCCTTAGGAGGTCCTCATTCTAATTGACGTTAGCTACTTTCTTTTATTCATTCTTACTTTTTTAATTTTGATGTTCTCCTCTCCAATAGTCTCAATTGGGTATCGAAATGGGTCAAAGTAATCCATCAACATGGGTATTTTGAAGTACTCTGCCTCCATCTTGATGCTTCTTAATAAGAATTGGTTGGTGTGCGGCAAACTATTGGTGCTGTTTTCTTTTAAACAAGTCAAAATGTACTGGAAAAGATCAGGATTTCTATCAATAAAAACAGCTTCGGTACCTACTTAATGTTATTACGAATGTACTGTATTAATCACTAACTAGAACAGTTTAGCATTGAGTATAGGTTACTACCCCTAATGTTTGATAAATCCTCCAAGGTAATACTAAAAGGCGCACCACCCACGTTGAAGTGGACTCGTTGTGAGAGTTGGTCATTAATAAGTTCTTTTCTTAGATTTTCAAGTTCTTCTTCTTTTTTAGCAGAAAATTCTTTTAGGTTTAAGTTTTGAAACACCTCAGTCAAGTCATTGTTCGTAGTTGTTCTACTTTGCAAAAGCAACTCAACATAGTCAGTTAACTTTCGTGTTCCGACGTAGTTACTGAGTTCATACAAGTTCTGGAGTTGGTTCTCGTCGTCCACATTGATTCCGATTGATGTTAGAGAGTCGGTTCTAAGGTGGTCCAACACAATTGAGAATAGATGAGGATCGCACTCTTTATCAAAAATAATTGCTCCGTCATCAGTTTTTTCAACCATCAATCGAGTGCTATTTATTCAATGTTGAGTTATTCATTTGCACGTACTTGAGAAATATAGGAAATATAGATTCCCCTTTTTCTAATGTCTGTCTTGTTGTGGAGAAAAGTTGATCCCCAACTTTTATTTTGATTATCTCTGCGTTCTCAGTCTTGGTATTAAATGAGAAACTGTCTTTCAATGTTTCTACTTTGTCTTTAACAGAGCTAATAGCCTCACTATACTCAACCGCAGTATCAATGACAGTGGGGTTCATTGTTCAGTTAATGAAGTTACAACAAACACAAGAATGACTGTGAGTGACATCATTGATTAATCATGTCATGTCTAATCACTATGCGCGAGACCTAGTTATTATTAACTCACCACAAGACTATGCTGCTTAATATCGGAATTAAAAAATGTAAAAAGAGATGGAAATCTAAAAGAATTTAATTCAAATTCAGTCTTGCCAAGGTTGCTTCGAGATCTTTTTCATTCTTGGTTCTTTCACGCCAACATATAAATGTCATGACGAAACCGATTGCGGCAAATAATAAAATAGCATACGGTGTTACCAAGAAATAATATGATAAGTATTTGATGCTTGAAATTCCTGTTACAAAAAGAGCGTCAACCGATGTTCCCCTAGCATAACCACTGAAGGCGACTGTCGAAAACTGATTTACTGCAGTGCTTCCGAGCAACATTGTTCCCACATTGAATAATAGCGAATTCATTAGCGTGTCTCTCCTCTTCATTGGATGAACAGCAAGGAATGGAATTAAGCGCGATATGTAAGTTGTACCCACCATGACGCACACTAGAAGATAAAAAGTGAATAATAAATAGACCAAAGCACCAAAAAATGGGAACTCGCTGGTGGCCTTGTCCAGGAACAAAAATACTGAATTTAAGCATGGGTTAATTGGACCTGCCGTAACATTTGTCGGATGTCCTGGAACAGTCATGTACAATATAATGTGGATTATCCAAACAATAGAAATGCAGGAGCATACAAAAGATAAAATCAACCAAATGTATGGCAACACAATGCTGCCTCCTCCTTGATAGAAACTTGTGTGTAAAACATCCCAATCCTTCTCCAACGTTACACTTGCTTCTTTGAAATCTTTTAATAATTTAATCTCGCCCCTCTTAAGCTTGCCATTTTCTTGAGCGTCTTGTAATGCTCTTCCGATTTCAATCAATTTTTCGGACTTGTTGATGACAACTTCTTTTTGTCTTGAAAACTCTTCATGATGGATGCGCTTTGGTCTGTTGAGAAAATCTTTGAATAATTGAACAGGAAGTGCAGTCAATCCCCAACCTCCATTGACGACCAAAATAAAATAACCCAGAACATTTATCACCGCCAGAGCATAAACAATAAATGATACTTGTATCTCCAATCTTCTATTAGAGTACATGGCATCATCGTTCTGTTCCACCGCACCATCTAAAGAATTAGAATAAACTTGATTATATTGAACTTGATACGGAACTGATGAGATTGCAACCCAGTAGTACGACACACCAATAGCAATAGTGCTAACAATTAGAATAATTGAGCTGAACAGTAAGGCCCATTTAAATTGATGTAATATGCTGCTTTGGTCAGGGTCTTCAGCCTCGTAATAAAATATCGCAAAAGGTATCACAACGATCACCAAAACACATACCAAACCATAGAAAACTTGCCAAATAATGCCGAGTGCGTACCCTAAATCACCTGATAACCTCGCATTCGCAACGTCCAGTGGTAACAGAAACACTGAAAGGAATGACATTGAGAATGAGATGACGATGATAATCCTTGGTATCCATGCTCTTTTGTAGTCGTCGGGGCTACTATAAAACCATATGAATATTATTGAGGCGGCTATAGATACGATTGGAAATAAGACGCCGAACACAATCAAAACGTAGGAAATTGCGTTCATGTTTTTTTGCTCATATGTCAAATATCAACACGTCAAATAGTTACAATAAATTTATTATTCTTTGTTCAATAATAGATGTGCTACTTCACAAGGAGAGTTTGCCAACATATTTCCGAAAGCAAGATCGACTTGAGACTGAACATCTAACAGTTTTTCGTGCAGTTTAACATCTTGCTTGGAGAGCTCTTCCATTAAAAACTGATTTTCTTTGACGAGACTTGTGGCGAAGGAATACATGTTGTCAAGTACTTCGTCGGTAATCATAGACGGAGCGATAACACAAGTACTGATAAGTTCGTCTTTAATAATTTTGACAATTAACAGCAGATTCTCCTCACTATCAGCACTAATAGTTACACATAAAAACTCATCCGAACGAATTTTTTGCACTTTAACATGACAATACAAGAGCGAATCAAATCCTTTTTTGGTGGAGTCATACTCATAGTTAATAATGGCTGGCGAATTACTCCCAACTAGACCCATACCGAGCTCGCTGACAAGTATTTGAGATAATAACTTTATTGCAGAAGAGGAATAAACAGATGATGATTTTGATTTCATAATAATTAACTCACATTTTGATAAATTAAGAGATTGGTCATTCACTTTTCTTGTCACACCAAACAACTTTTGTTTATCGGTTGGCTTAATTGTGCCTAAATGTTGGTAATCTCTAATAGAATCTTGACTTGTCTGCAATAATGTGTAGTTAATGGTTACTGGGTCAGCGGAACACTCTGGGGTTTCTGTTACTGCACAAAAACTAACTTGTTCAGAGTCTCTAGATTTATTTTCGTATACACGAGAGCTCAAAGGAACAGTTGTGCTAAAAGGTAGAAGATCACAAGATGTACTTTTTGACACATTAGACATTGTTAAATTAGTTTCCCATTCAGATCCGTTGATGGACTGTGTGGCGCTGCTGACCATTGGAACACTTTTCAAAGTTTTTATTTGAGGATCTTTAGTAATGTTTACATCTAATTTAAAGTCAATATTAATGCTTGTACCCGATAATAAATGATCTAAAGATATTTGTTCATCATCACTACCAGTCAACACTCTGTTCATATCTTTTATTAAACTCTTTCGATCGTCTTGAGATGCCTTTAGTTGTGATATGAGTGCATTACCTTCCTCCATTCGGGTGTAAAGCGCACGCAATACAGAATACAAGTGTTGACCCTTTGCTGATGTGTCCTTGAATGCTTTATTTACAAATCTACCAATAATTGGTTTATTAGGATGACACAAGATTGTAAAGGCAACATCATTGGATAGATCTTGATCATGAAGAAAAAGTGCTTGTTCACAACCAGTTTTATACAAATCCGTGAAAACAACATTTTTAACATCCTGTACGGTATGAAATAACTTTTCATCTAACATACTATAAACATCAACAGATTGTGGACACCAAACAAACAAAAGCGTATCAAGATGTGTCGAAGCCATTCCATATTCTTTGACAAATAATTTATAAGGAACACTCTTGACAGAAATTATTTTGGTAACAAGACCAGCATCAAACATAACAATCTGATTTTCTAACGTACCAATGAAGCAGTATAAAACATCATGGTTTGGATTTTTAAGAAAAGCAACACAAGTACAAACAGCGGCATAACTATTTGGTAATAAAAATTTTTTTTTAACATTAAGTAAACATGTGACAAACATCTCTTCGAGATTATCACTAAAGTACAATTCAGAAAGTTGGGCCAACTTCCTAACATCCAAACATAAATATTTGAAGACAAATTTCTTGGATTTGAGGTTGTCGGAGTAAACTAAAATTAAACACTGTTGGTAGGCATCCATGCTAAATAAATGATTGCAATAGACTATTTTTGTAACGGAGGGTGAATCCTGACGAACTGATTGTAGTCTATATGAGGTTGGATTTCTTTTGAATAAAACATGTGTTTTCGATTTTGAGTGCATCACAACGACAGGTCCATTTAAAATGTGAAATGATGGATTCTCTTTTAAATTAAATTCCTTCATGTTGAACGTAGTGATAACTTTCTTGTTGTGATCACGGTCTGTTCTGCATAACGTAAATTCGTTCGAATTATTGGCATATAGTGCGAACAAATGTTTAACTCCATAATAATAGTCTGAAGCATAACCAATCGTCAACAAACGCTCCTGATCTTTTGATTTGACGGTGTATTTTTCATCTGAGTTGAACTTTTGCGTAGTCTTGTCAAACGAATAATTAGAGCACGAAAACAAATCATCTTTCATTTTTGTGTTGAACACACTTATGCCAGTGGCACAATGTGGTAAGGCAACCCATGACATTGTTTAGGAAGTTGACCACAAGATGAGGAAGAACAGACAGAGAGGTTTGAATACAAAAATTTTTAATGAGCGCTTGGTGCGCCAGTACTTCTAGGTCAAATGTTCTAAAAAATATAGTACTCATAAATCTATTCCTTTTTCTCCTCTGTGGACTCCTTTTTTTCCTCTTCTGCTGGTTTAGATGCTTCCTCCGCTGGTTTGGCTGATTCCTCCTTCTTCTCCTCCTCAGCAACAGGTGCGGCTTCGGCAGGCTTGGCTTCCTCTTTCTTTTCTTCAGCAGCAGGTGCTGGTTGAGATGTCTCCTCCTTCTTCTCCTCTTCGGCTGGTTTGGATTCCTCTGCGACTGCTTTTGGTTCTTCCTCCTTCTTCTCCTCAGCAGCAGCAGGCACGGCATCATCTACCTTGTTCTCGGTTTCCTTGTTTTCCTCTTGAGCAGGTGGTGCTGAGGTGGTCGTCTCCTTGTTTTCTGGCTTCTCGGTCTCCTTTGCAGATTCGGGTTCCTTCATCTCAACGTCCTTTGGCTCCTCATCAGCCTTCTTGTCCTCTGATTTTTCTTGTGATTGACTTTCTTTTTGTGACGACTCGGCTTCTTGTGATTGAGTTTCCTCAGAGTCACCGTCCTTCTTGTCGTCATCCTTCTTGGAACCCTTCTTGGTGGGTGTCTTCTTGGGCGTGGTCTTGGTCTTTTTACGAGGGTTTTGGTCGGCCTCTTCTTCTTCAGCCTTGCGCTTGTCAGCTTGGGTCTTTTCAACGGCTTTTCTGCGTGGTCTGCCGGAGGGACTTAGTACTTGTTCATCAGCGTTTGATTTTGTGGGAGTGGTTGGTGCATCGTTCTCTTCTTCTTCTACCTTGTTTTCGTCGTCCAGGATGGACTTTCTGACTTCTTCTTTAATCTCTAACTTGTGTTGGTCGTTCAACACTTGGTTCTTTTCGATTGAATCTTTAACAAATTGAACGGAGTGAATGGGGATGTCATCAATAACGGCCCTTCTCACTCTCGTGCTTATTTTATCGACTTCGGCCTCGGTGGTTATCAGGTGGGTGGTCTTTTTGTTAACGC
Source organism: Acrasis kona (assembly GCA_026419775.2). NCBI lineage: Eukaryota > Heterolobosea > Eutetramitea > Acrasida > Acrasidae > Acrasis > Acrasis kona. The sequence goes on from JAOPGA020000237.1 coordinate 18,079, forward strand.
TGAGCGTGGTCAGAAACTCGTTTTCAAGAATATCTTATTCTTACGTTGAAGCGACACTTGCACCATGCTCTTTAGCGAGATCTATTAGATCCTTCTGCTTCATACCAGCGAAGGTTCCGGAGACACAGAAATGAAGTTTTTCGAATAGGCTTGACTACATAACGCGTTGTAAGATTTTGCTATAATCGCATTCAAACTCACCATGATAATCTTTTGTTTAACTGTCCAGTTTGGTTGTTATTGTTTCTATTAAAAAAATAACAGATAGTCAACCAAATTGCATTATATATAAATAGACGGTCAACAACGTATAAAACAAGATACAAACTACATATTGAACCACTATCTTTTGGGGGAAACATTTGTTTTGGGTTAATTTTGCGATTTTTTTTAAAAAATTCGATTTTGAGATTGAGGGTGGGATTTTAGCAATCAACATTCTCAGTTGTGCAACCCTACGTCTATTTTTGCGAGTTTTTCATCGGACTTTTATGAATGTTGTATATTCAAAACCCATCTTGTTAGTGGTGAGAGTAATATCATTTTATGATATTCTTTATGGGTGAGTATTTGCAGGGATTTTAATGTAAGATGGTGTACACAGTGTTGCCGTCGATTCCAATTGTACCACATAATTAAGGTCCATAAATGTCAGAGCCGGTAGAGGAGGGAGGAAAATCCCAATCTACCCAGGTCGGAGTATTATATATAATTTTAGTAATAATCAACCAATGTAACATGGAGGACAATTTAACAAACCGGCTTCAGCAAGTAGTCACAGACTTGGGCGATGAGGAGAACTACCCAGACTTTAGTGATGAAGAGTATGAAAGCTATCTGAACAATAACGAAGATGAAGAAGAAATTGTTGACATTTCTGAGGAAGACATGTTAAAAATGCTAGATGCACAAGAAAATCCATTCATTACTTGCTCGCGTTTATTCAGGGCAGATTTTGATTCGATTAAATTGTTGAATCAAGATCAAGTAGAACTGTTTAAGAAGCAGGGTTACCTAATTGTTAATGATTTCATCCCACATGATTTACAAATAAAAGCATTCGAACAAACAAGGACACTTGCATCCACAAACATGATGCAAGCAGCAGGTTCCTCAAAATCAGATTCTGATGATCCATACCGCAACAACAAGGCACGCACCGACCTCACCACTTGGTTACACCACAATGAACAGGACGGGGCACTCGGAGAGTTGATGCAAAGGCACTTTTCTCTATTAGGTGCAGATTTATCGACAGTCATTCATTTACAAAAGGATTGGAAGGATGCAGAATACCAACTCGCCTACTACAAAGGCAGTCAAGATACACCTGGATATTACGAAAAGCACAGGGATGCTTTTCCTGATGATGGATCGGATGCATCATCTCACATGTCACAAAGGCGTGTGACTGCTATTTGTTATTTAAACCATAATTGGAGTGAAAAAGATGGAGGTCAACTTAGAATTTGGACTAACAATGGTCAACAAGACATTGATCCAGTCGGCGGTCGTTTGTTATTATTCTTGAGTGGTGCCGTAGATCATCAAGTATTAAGCACAAACAAGGAGAGAGTTGCATTGACTGCTTGGTTTTCATAATTAAAAAAATACATTTTTATACAAAATACATTTTTGCTTGACAATTCTCACTTGTTGATATCTTGAACTTTTAGACATTTTTCTGGATTTTCAATGTATTCTTTCACACGATCTCTTGTTGCCGTCTGAAACCGATTCATTCCAGTCATGTTGAAGTACTCTTCCAAAGGGAACCACTCACACTCCTTCAAATTTAACCTTCGCCACAGCGAACTGTACTGTTGCACCAACATTGGCAATGAACTCTTCAAAAGTGTGTGGTTCTGTGACAGGCACTATATCACCATCTACATCCTTTACAGTCGGTCAGGTCCTAATTGAGGTTGAACCTATGAAGAGGTTTTGTATTTCTTTAAAGAAATTCCGAGAATTGTCCGAAGGGGTTTCTAATATCAAAGGATGACAGAGACCATAAGAATATATTATGGGAGCTCAAGTGTAGAGTTCAAGTATCCAGGCGAACCTGTTTCTCTGGATAGTATGAGCGCAATAATTAGAAGACGCTTAAACCTCCATGATATGTTTACTTTTTACCTAATACAAGGCAAATCAGCAGAAATCCACGCGAAGAATGAAGACGAAATAGTATTGGGAGGCATTGTTGCAGGAGAGTACACAATACGCCCCTTGGATGAGGTTTCTGACTGCGAAAAACTAATAAAAGATAAGAAGCCGGTCAAGTCACATATTTGGCGTTTGATTCGGTGTGTGAACGAAGAAGCTAAGAACTTGACAGTAGTGTCAAAATATTTAATCACTCAAAGGAGACAAGATAGATTAGAAGTTCAAATGTTGGTGGGATTCAATTTACCAGAACAGATGGCAATGAGAAAATTTACAATTACTCTGAAAATTGATGACCAAAATGCAGAGATATTAACCGCCATGCCAGAAACAACAGAGAAGCAATACACGTTGCATAATTCTAGTGAGTTCAACGGCACATTAGGGTTCACGGTTGGACAAACGCCGTCAGGCAGTGTAGGTGTTTCCCACACCTCCGGGAAGACTGTTGATACAGAGGTCGCAGAGTGGCAAACAATTTGTCGCCGCAAGAGCGAACGCGAGGTTACCTGGGTCATGCTCTTGTCACAGACGCAAGGATTGAAACCACATAAAATTTTTTCAAAATATCCTGTTGCAGCATATGCATCTGCTTTCAAATTTGTTTTTGAAATTGCCATGAATCGTCAAAATGAACAAAAAAAATTAGAAGAGCAACTCCAAGAAATCCAGAAACTTAAACAACAACTCCTGCAGCAACAAGGACCAGAAGAACAGATACAAGAACTTGAAGAACATGTAAAAGAACTTGAACGAAATCTAGGCCTTTTTCAACGAAATCGAAGAAACCTCCAACGACAGCAACTAGCGCTTCAAGAACAACAACGACATCTTGAACATCAACAAAAAGGACTCCAAGAACAGCGACGGAGACTTCAACAACGACCCCAACAGCAACAAAAATTGTTAAAAGATATCAAACAAAACTTAAGAAAAATCAAAGAAACACTACAAGAACTCCGACAAAAGCAACATGGACTCGAAAAACAGATACAAGAGCTTCAGCCTCATAAGTTTCCACTCGTTCTGCCTATAAAATATCAGGCTGTATCAAGGTTTTCTCATTGGATCGCTTCTAATACAACAAACGGAAGTTTCGATATTGTTTACGAAAGAAAAGGAACAACGACTTCATCACCGCCAGAAACAGTAGTACGACCAACAACAGTGCCACCAACAACAACAACAACAACAATAACAACAGTAACAACAACAGAAACAAAGATTATAACAACACCAGCGACAACAATAACAACAACACTAACAACGCACTAACCAACAACAATTACAGCAGCAACGGAACCCATTTTGACAACAAATAAATGACCTTGAAAAATTTTATTACATAGGGCAGCGTCGAGTGACAACGTACGGACTTGTACAAGTCTTTGAAACTAATAAAAGCCATTCATGACAACATTGAGCAAATCTATCTCTTAGGTACCGACGCTCTTCTATCATAATAATCGGTTTTTAAAAGACGACAATGAGAACACAAACACATATATGCATTACTTGCCCACTTTTTTGTACATGTTCCATCGTCTTTGTTGCTTAGTTGTGTCTACTTGTTACTATACACGCTAGATTGTGCATTCGTTCAAGACGTCTTCCGTGCATCTTAGTTGAGATTATTGAGATATAGGGCTTCGAACCGAACAAACTTATTCGTTTTATTATATCGATTGTGAAATTGTATTCGTATTTTGGGACTTTGAAGTTCCTGCTGTTTTTCTGATGAACGCAGTTTTTCTATCTACAATACCTTTTCTTGAAGTGTGTAATTCTTCCGCAAAAACGTCAGCATAGTTATCTTGATGCTGCTCTTAAAATCGTACAAAAGTCTCATACATAATCCCCCTGCATTTCATAATGACGTGCCGCTTCAATATTTGTGGTGATTCCTTCTCGCTGAGTTTCATGTACCTCTTCGTGTGTTTTGAAGACTAAGTAATCGCCAATTACAGATGCCATTGCCTGTGGCCTCCAAGTCCTTTAACGAAGCCGAAAAAAGAATAATCGGTTTTTTCTTTTGTTTATTTATTACAAAGACTCAACCAAAGGTTCTTCATTTTTGAACATCAAGTTCGATTGCGATGAATCAACAATTTAACAAATGAGAAACATAGACGAATCTATTAGCAGGAGATTGCTTTTGGTGTTTCCCAAGAAAGAAGTGAATGAAGAACCAAAAAATGCACAGCCACTGAATACAGGAGTGACTGCCAGACCAAAGAAGTTGCCGTGCAAGTCCTTTTTTTCCGGTAAGGGGTGCACAAGAGGCGCTAGCTGTAGGTATTCGCACGACAAGGAAACAAGTATGAATTGTAAATTCTTCAATTCTTCCGGAGGGTGTAAGAGAGGCGATGATTGTCAATTTTATCATGCTGCACCCACCAAAAAAAACATTGAATCTGCACCTGACATGGAACAATTTGTAAGTGTGCGCGACCTCGGTAGCATTGTACACAAGTCTCACCAAAGACCTGTTGTAGACGTCTGTTCTAACCGTTACAATACATTTGTTGTGGATGACTCTGGTGTCATTCGCCTTTATAACAATAATGATTTGGTTGCACAACAATTAACTCTTGAAACTTTGGTGCCATGTCGTTTGATTGACATGACCAATCAGGATGTACGGTTTGTAAAAGTAGTGAGCAGCAGTAACTTGTTCATTGGTGCCTTTTCAATAGCATTAACCGACCAAGGTAAATGTTACAGTTTTGGTGAGTAGTCATCTTTTTAATTCAAATGATTGACCAACGTTTAGGTTCCAGTGCTTTTGGACAGTTGGGTCACGGAGACTTTACTGATTGTTACGCACCCAAGCTCATAAGAATAAATAACTCAAGTGACTATGTAGTAGTGCAGGTTGAGTGTGGATCCGCACATGCTGTATTCTTGACTGAAGATGGAGAGGTCTACGGAACTGGTTCTAATGAGCAAGGACAACTAGGATTTCCTGATCTTGAGCTTAGATGTATTTCCCCGACGCTTCTTCCCTTTGATAATAATTACAAGTCCATATTACCTTGGAAAATACAATGTGGTGAGGATCATACATTAATCATGACTAGGTGTGGTAGGGTATATGGTATGGGAAGGTAAAGTATTCAAAAATGATGTAAAAATGATTAATTTTTAATAGAAACAATCGTGGTCAGCTTGGCTTACAGAAGGAAGGAGCAAAGGTTAGCAAACCAACATTGATCCCCATGAATGGATTCGTAACCGACATTTCTTCATCAAGTAATCACTGCTTATTCCTATTGAACGACAAGAGAACTTTTGCTTGTGGAGATAACAACTTTGGACAAGTAGCAGCCGGAAGTCACATCAAATTTTTAACATGTCCCTTAGACATTAGCTTAGAGTCAGGACGTTCCATCATTGGGTTCCAAACAGGAGAATACGAAAGTTTACTTATATCCACCGGAAACGAAATCCTACTTTGTGGGAATGACATGTTTGGTCTACAGAAACAATGCTTTGAGGTAGTCACTCCAAAAACATTAGGCATCTATTACCCGACGAAAATATTTATAGAACAGCTTGAGGACAAGAAGTGGGAGATTGAACAGGTGTCGATGGGAACTCTTCACATGAACATTTTACTAAAAATCAAAACAACTGTTGGTGTATTTAGATCTAATTTATTTAATTGTGGGTGGAATGATATTTCTTTTGTACATGATCATTAAAATGTAATTTTGAAGAATGTTCTTCTCTTTGTGTTATGAAGTTCTCTCTCAATCAATAAGTTGCGGTCTATCCAATCGATTTAACATACATGATGCTGACCCTCAAAACGTAGATGTGTCCATAATAGTGCTTTTTTTGAATCTTTTTTTAGAAAATTATGAGCCTATTTTTGTGATCCCGATAGTGGGACATTGTGCACAATCAAATAACGAAGCTATGGTACATGTTAACGAGAATACCGAAGTTATTATTAACGTTCCAACTGAGAATGATGCACTAATGGATCAGCGAAGAGATATGACGCATAGGAAACATTCAATAAGGGGCATCTTGAAACACATTATACGGGGTCCCAAACATAAACCAGACATGACCAGGACAGATGAGAAGATACATGCAGAGATAAGAAGAGGTGCAGCAGAATTTGTTGGGACTTTTGTCATCTCGCTCACATTGTCTATTATTGGTGTCACACACGCACTAACAAAAGAAAAGATATCCCTACCAATGCTTACTGCGGTAGTTGATGGTTTAACACATGCTGTTTTGATTTATACTATATCTGCAGTGTCAGGTGGCCACTTTAATCCAACCCTTAGTCTAGCTTTTGCAGTGAAAGGAGCATTCACCCCATGGAGGTTGCTTTATTACTGGTTCTCACAATTTGCAGGAGGTATACTAGGATGTCTTCTTGTGCATTCAGTTTTTGGAGACGCCGAACATTTAGGCGTGCCACATCCAATGAGTGTCACAAATGTACAAGCACTCTTATTTGAGGTGATTGGCAGCTTTATTGACATTATGGTCATCCTGGCCGTAGCAGAAACTTCTTATATTGTAGGTACACATGCAGCCATAGCAGTTGCATTTGCTCACATTGTTATCGGTATACTATTTTCTGGTGCAGCCGAATCAAAGTTCAACATTGTACTTGCCGTCTCTCCAGTGATTTTAACAAAAACACATTTTGATACCATTTGGATTTATTTAACCGGTCCTGTACTTGGTGCCTTCATTGCGTTGTTAGTGTCCAGGATATTTATAACCAAGAGGGATAGAGAGGAAACTGTGAAGGAGGCCACGGGAACAAGCATGCTAAATCCTGCTGAGGATGAGGAAAGTGACGACGAATAATAAATTACATTTTTGATAATTATGTTGTGTGTTGGAACTGACCTACTGTCGTTAATAATTGTTATTTAGTGCAAGAGAGACCACTGAACCATTCACATGAATGTGACATTAGATCGGAACTGTTCAATAGTCCATTTTGTAAATAGCCAAATAATAGCAAAATCACAAAGTGGTGCGTCACAACCTTCAGCAAAAGCTAATTGTTTAATGATCGCAATGAACATTAAACGGACGGTCAGGAGAGAGAAGAAGCAGCGTCCTGGTAATCTTCACCTGTCGCTAGAGTCTCCGTTGTCCCCTGAATCTCCCGTTAGCGAAAACGTTTTCATTACAGAAGAAGTAATTCGTACGATACAATCAAGCGATGTCCAATCTTTTGAATGGAGCGAGCTACACATAATGGAGAAGCTTGGTAGCGGAGCTTTTGGTACGGTTCATAAGGTATTACACAGTAAAGAGGGCGTCAAAAATATTTATGCAATGAAAAAAATCACACTAGAAGACACCGATTTAAATAATCCAAAAAATATCATCTCTGAATTCAAGGCCTTGTATGAGTGTGACAGCGAAAACATTATCAAGATGCACGATGCGTTTTACAGGGAAGGAAACATTTACATTGTAATGGAATACATGGACAATGGCAGCTTGGACGACATGATCAAATCTAGTCCAAAACTCACTGAAGTCGAGCTTGCTGGGATAGCAAAACAAATATTATCTGGGCTGAACTACTTGCACGAAGAGAAGGGAATCGTTCATAGAGATATAAAACCAGCGGTAATTATTTTTATATCTTTATGGGCGTAACATTATTAGAACATTCTCGTGAACAGTGTAGGGCAATACAAGATTGCTGACTTTGTATGAATCCTTTTTAAAGTGATCTAATGTTTTTTAGGGAATGTCCGGGCATAATCATGATAGTGTTGGTAGCAGAGGATGGGAAAACTTTCAAGGGACGTTCACATACATGAGCGTAAGTTGAATTCTTCTCTCAATTGTTGACATATTTCAGCCAGAGAGGATCCGAGGAGAAAAACACTCTTTCAAATCTGATGTATGGTCATTAGGCCTAAGTATAGTGGAATGTGCACTAGGTAGATTCCCAATCGATTTAACAGAAAACACCATATGGGAGATGATGAGGTACCTGGAAAATTGTACTGACAAAGTTATACACTTACCAGATGATGAATTTTCGAAGGAATTTCAAGAATTTCTCTACGCCTGTCTACAATTAGATCCAAACAAACGTTCATCTGCTCTGGATCTTTTGCAATTCGACTTCATTACAAACAACAATAAAACAACGTGAATTTTATTTGTCCTTGGTTGTCCTTTTTTCTTTTGTAATATACTCATCATACATTTCTTGAATAGCAACATCGACCTGACATCTTATGGGTAGTTTGTCCATTTTGCCAAGACAATCTAGAATAAATTTTCTAGAATCATTCTCTAGCAGTAGTGATGTGGTGGAAAAGTATTTGCTTGTGATGATCTCATCGTAATTCAGTATCAAATTGACCCATGCAACCAACTTGTTGTAGCTGAGAATAATTAATAAAATAACAAAATTAGCCAACATACCTCAGAGCCATCTGCATCAAGGTTCTAAATTTGTATTTGTTGTCGTTTTGAAATTCAGGACTACTTTGAGTAATTATAATTATGCTGGTTATGGCATAATAGCAAGTTAATTCTTCCGCGCTTAAAATACGCGTTCTATTAAGATGTCTAACTAATTACCTTGTTAAGAAATACTTTACAAGATTGTAGCTGTTACCTTTGAAAACGTTTCTAATCTCCTCAAAGAAACTCCAAACATGACCCCTATCAGCAAAAAAATAAACAATCGAAGAGCTGTTGTATCCGTCCATAAATATACCTTCTATAGAATCAATCAATAATTGCAGATGTACCCTGACAGATGGTGATTTGAATTCATCTGCAATCTCTGTCTCCTCCCTCATGTCATCAATACTAGATATAAAGTAATCGATGACAATGATGCACCTTCGTTGAAGCATCACCAGTGTTTCATTCACAACTTGTACTTTGTCAATGTCCTCTACTGTAGATAAATTATTCTTAACGTCCTCTTTAAAATCGACCAATCTATTTCTTAGCTGAGAATTCTCCAAGAAGGCAGCTGTTCTCAATTTTTCCATTTCAACTTGAACATCACGTAATATCTCCTCCAGTTTAGTCACCTGCAACGCGCTATTTTGCTGCTTCTCTTTTAGCTCTTCAATTTCTAAATCTCTTGCTTTTAGCTCCAGCTCGTGCCTGTGCATTAGTAGCATGATTTCATTCTCTCTTTCATTCTTTTGAAATGCTTCTTCCTGTTCACTCTGAGTTATGATATCTTCAAGAGACTGACTCAGTTCATTGATGATATTCCTCATTATTTTATACTCACTGGTACTGGGGTGATGGAGAACAATGTTGCTCTCTTCGAACTGGTTAGAGTAGGAAGGAGTGCGGTGATGAGAAGGTGTTATCAATGTAGAGCTTGTGCTAGTGTTTGCACTATCTGTTAGTAGAACGTCAGTATTGTTCATTTTGGTCCATCCTAGCCAAAATAAAATTCTAGCATGTGGTTCTACTCTTGACAATTCTAATCTCCTTTCAATTTCAACACCTCCATTCGATATTCCGCTCTCTTCTGTCCACATGTTGTCGCTGACGTTATTGAAGTTGCTCATTACTATTTCAATTGGTTCGCAGAATGAATTATTTTTCTGAGCGTTAAGTATTGATACGGTGGGCACTTACTGTGTTGGTCGTTTCGTCTTTGTATATGATGTTGATTGCAAACTTTTTCTCCTCGTATTTGTGTTTTCCAAACTCGTCGACTGTATAATCCATGTTGACGTGGAACATCAAGTCCTTGTTGATGATCAAGTCGTGTTCTTTTCCCTTTTGCTCCCACACTACCCACGCTTCATTCACTGGTGGCTTGCTACTTTCGAGTTCGTCTTTAGGTCTGCTAATTAGTCTGAAAATTCCAGATCGATCATTCATATCCAATTTACTGTCGCTTCTCCATGCCATCTCCAACTCATATTTGTCTTTCAAGCTAATTAGCTTCCTTACTCTTATTTTGATGAAATATACTTCAGATTTTCTTTTCTGTATTAAATTCGAGATCGCATTCAACACCCCACTCCTCGTCTTTTTTTTGTGAGACGGCTCTGTTCCGCTCATGACACAATTGTAACAGGAAATATTGATGAAGAGGTCAGTCAACCTACGCTGAAGACAAGAACAAAATATTTCAACACCTTAGCAAACGTTACATGAGACTATTTATTTTACATCACAACTTCTTGTCTTTGTTAAATTTATCGAAGTACCTCAGACATTCTGCGATTGGACCTTCGGAAGTGGTTATTCCTTTTTCTGCTCTTTCTTGTCCACACTTGACAACTAAATTATAATGGTCGTCGTCACGTATCGAAGCACTCAGGATTTTGGTCATTACAGCAGGACTGGCTCCAGACATTTCATACAACACAACGAACGTGTACTTACAGAATCCCCCGCCAATGTCTTCGTACATTTGTGCTTGCATCAGGTCACCCTTAACGTGCTTCTTGTTGGTTGGAATGTTTGGTAAGTCCGCACTCTTTGCAATAAAAAAAATACTTCCGTCCTTTTCTCTTCTTACGGAACTAACGCATGTAAAGCAGCGGTTACTAAGAGGGAATGGGTAATTCACTACAATTAATTCTTTTGTGTTCAGGTACTTGCCATTCTCGAAGGCACCAAAGTAAGTGCGCTCCATGTTGTGTGTCATGTCTATTTCTTTGCTACATGGTGAACACTTCATTACATTAAACATTTCTTCTCTGTTAAAAGGCACCACGTAACTAATCCTTAGGTTCTTGTACCCCCTAGAATCTTCTTTTTTAGTTATGCTTTTCGTGTATGGTGTGTTAGAGGGCATGACTTCCCAAAGGCTTTCATCCTGAAAGTATTTGAGTTGCGCCTCAAAATCCTCATCACTGACTTCGGGTTTGTTTGGGTCATATTGTATGAGAGAACCGATTGTGAGCAAATATTCTGGATTGTGCTTCAAATTACTCTCAATGTGCTCTTTAAATGTCGTTGAGGATAAAAACCCAGAGAGGCAGTTCTGTTTCATTTCCAGGTATACCGAAGCTCTTATATCGTCGAATAAGTCAGAAGGGCATTTTTCCTCGGTGTGTAATGGGACCCTAGCAATAACTTTTTCGCGTAAATCACTGCTCACATTGACTTCATGAGGTGATTCTGCCTCTAGAAATTCCTCTACAATCTTTTTCGCTGCTTTGAATCTTGTAACATTCCCAACATATGTTATATATTTCTATTGAGTGTAAGGTGTGAATAACCAAACCAACCAACCTCTAGTTGCATTAAGAAGAGAAAATGTTCTTCATTGTGTATTTTTTTAAGATAGGAATGAAAAGCATTTTTTAGTTCTTGATTCTCAAAGATGTTGTCCAAGCTTATATGAAAAGAATTTGGGTCTTTGGTGTCTAACTTCATGCTTTTCACAAAATAATCTGGCAACTTATTTGGAGTGAAAGAGAGACTTGTGACATGATAGCATAGAATCTAAAATAGGTTATTGATGTCCAGAGTGAGCGTTGTTGGTCTCTTGGTGGAGTAAATGCTTAACATGTAGTAAAAACATTAAGTGAACCTCGGCACGCATTGGGGCAAAACCATAATTGAGTAACAAGCTTATTTTCGGTCGATTTCGCACAACCAAAATAAATGAAAGGTTCTTTATACTGCTAAAGTTGTTTGATTCGACATAAATATTTTTCATTGTGAGGTTGGAGCTTGAACAAGATTGCGTCGGTGGAACAGAATGATCTAATCAATGGTCGATGCTTTGTGGTCCAAGATGTTTACGTGATGGACCCAATGTTTACAAACAGACAACTCCTTTTCTAACCCGGTGTCCGATTTCAAATGAACATCCTTACACTTACTCAACCCACTTTAAAGAAATGAATGAAGATCCAACCCATGATGTAGAGAGTGTCGAACTATGTGAGGACGTTTCCACAATGACAAGTCATGACACGCAATCAATGCAGTCAGTCACTGAAGAGGAAGAACAAGTCAAACAAGAACCTCGTTACATGCACTCCGTTTTACAGTCCATTGCCGGCTGCATATTATATAGTATGGATGGATTTGCTATAAGCTCGACTGGGTCATCATTGGCAATGTTCAAACAAAATACAAACTCGGAGAATGTTAAATATGTATTCACGTGTAGAGGATTTGGTTATATATTTGGTGCAGTTGCGACCGGAAGTTTATTTGATGCTCTTAATGAAAAAGTACATCATAATTCACAAATTTCCTCAACATTTTTAAAAACGCATTGTCACTCACTTTGGATAATCTTTAGTGTGATACTATTGTGTTCTTCCATGGCGCTCATGCCTCTTGTCTCTTCTGTATGGTTGCTCCTATTGCTTCACCTTGTGATGGGATTTGCAACCGGTGTTCTTGACTCTGCTTCTCACATTCTTTGTATTTGGGCGTGGAAGCACAAAAGTAATACGTCTGCACAACCGGTAGTGGTTTCTGGTATATGGCAGCGTTTAAAAGGTGTTTTAAATGGCGGAAGCAACGCTCAATCGTCTACTCTAAAAGCCTGGTACAATTGTGTGCATCTGTGCTTTGGTGTTGGTGCTCTGTTGTGTCCATTGATAATGAATGTGTTTCAACCTATCATTATCGATGCTGAGACAACTTCCGAACAAATAGCATCAATATATTCTAGACAACGTTTAACTTTTATGTCTTTAAGCATTCTTGTAGCATCTAGTTTACTTTTTATTCCTTGTTATTCACTCGTGAGACCTGTTCCTAAACAAAAACATCAACACCATTCAAGTATTAAAGAACAATTTATTGCACTTGTTAAAGAGTTTTGGTCTCGCAAAGGTGCTACTTGTTTGTTGTTATCCATCTCTATGACGCTTCTTGTTGGTGCTCAGTTGTGCTTTGGTGGTGTGATTAATTCTTTTGTCACAGACCACGGGCTTGGTACAGACGAGACTGCAAACTATGTTGCTTCAACATATTGGTCTAGTATAACTGTTATGCGTTTTTTTTGCATACCAATATCATATTTCGTGTCCTCAAAAGTGATTTTAATACTTTCTGTAGTAGAGACGATTATTTGTATGATAGCACTTGGGATTTGGGGCAAAAGTAGTTTAACTATTGTGTGGATTGGAACATTACTTTTTGGGGCTGGTGTTTCAACTCAATTACCAGTTGCACTTGCTTATCCTGCAAGTATTGGAATGGAACTGACAGGTGTGATGACCACTGGAGTTCTTGTAGGTGGATCTATTGGCGACATGACCATACCTACATTAGTTAGTGGGATTGGTACAAGTTATTTGTTTTTGGTTATATTAATTCTTATGGTTTCTGTGCTTATTGTCTATGTTATGATGATGTTATCTGCAGAAGTGAGGTTGAACAGGAGAGTGTGAAGTAATAAAATTTATTTGTCATCTTTTATAAATGCTAAAGTGTGTCTATTATGTGTTTCAACAGGCCATTCATTCATCCATGGTCCTGAGACTGTTGTCGTGAAAGGATCGTCTGGAACTGGTTTTACTCTATTTTTACCCCATTGATCCCAGTCAATTTGTAGTTCTGAATTTTTATTTGCATCCTTCAATACTATGCTCTCTTCTGTGCCATCACTGCCATTCGGCTCACCGGTTATATGGAAGCGGAGGTCTATACTCCAACGGATATCTTTGGACGTGTTTTCAAGAGAACGATGTGGAGTGTGGAAAGTAAAAAACAAAACACTTCCTTGCTTCATTTCGCAAGTAACAACATCATTATTTAAATTACATTTTAGCTCCTCTTCAATAGTTTCGTCACTAAGAGATGTGTACCAAGTGTTGCCAACACAACATGTATGCTGTGCTACAATCTTCTTTTGATGACCTCCTCTCACAACTTGTAAACATCCATTTTTGACAGTCGCATCAATGAGAGGGATCCATGCAGTAATGTTAACAAAATCCCAGGAGTCACGAGAGGAGTAGGAGTGATCTTGGTGCCACGGTACAACTGCTTGTTCTTGACCCGGAGTCTATAATGTGTTAGAAAAATGCAAGTTAATTTTGTTTATACCTTAACTCTTAAATTCCAAACAGGATGGCCACTGACTTTGGGGCCTATTAGCTGTGACACTGCCTCAACGAGTTCTGGAGAACTCCACACTTTACGGACGGATTTAGGTGTTCCGTCTTGTTGCATTTCGTAGTAGGCAATATTATGTAATAGAACAGAAAAATGTTCAAATTCTTTCTCAATTTCCGATACTCTTTCGTAAAATCCAAGGTGTGCGTATGAGTTTTTAATCTTTCCTTGACTCAACAACTTTTTTGCCATCTCATCTACGTACTTGCAAAGTTCCATCTTTACATCTTCAATGATTCGCAACGGAATAATATTTTCTTTTATTAAAAATCCGTTTTCATGGAAAAATCCAACTTCATCGACAGTCAGCATAACCAAAGTGTTTGACACTGAAACATTACAAAACTGAATTAAACCGAGTTGAGAGTAATTACCACTTCCATTACGTTTGTGTTCTTGCAATATGTAAATAGAATGTAATTTATTCCAATTAGCGAGCGCATGGCCACGGCGATAAACGATTTATGGACAATAAACTATATAAAAATATCATACATAATTTATATGCCAAATATGCGTTTAAGCATTGATGGTTTAGTGGTAGAATTGGACGTTGCCATCGTCTAGACCGGGGTTCGATTATTTAGAAAGTCCCCGTCAATGCATTTTTAACAGTCGTAAAACGGTGTAAAGTAGGTCCTGATGTTACAAGCTGCTTAGCGTAAATATGCCCTTCAGGGTCAACTATGGAAACTATCAGTCTGTGTTTAATGTCAGCTACAAAAGTTTTAATTTAGTTCAAGTTGACATTCAGATCAATCTACAGCTATGAACAGATGGTCGCATGAAGATCATTGATGCAGGATAACCTTTGTTAAAGGGTCTAGTTGAAAATGAGATTGTAGCTAGCATCAGCGCATTGAGGGTATTGTATATTGAAATTAATAAAGAACAGAAACCATTACGCCTAGCTGCTAACCTTTTATACTGCTCTATTGGCGATTTTTGATGTGGTGATCTTAATGAGAAGTGTTTATTTGGGCCTATGGCCATTTAAAGTGGGAACAACGCGCATGCGACTTGTATGAACCACTCTGGAGCTTGTTTTTATCCACTTCACTCCTGTAAGTGTCTTGCGGGAACTAGATACTTGAACCGGTATTGATTTACAATTCTTAACTTTGTATCAAACCTCAAAGGGTGGCGGGAGGAATGGAACTCGTTCTTAATGAGAAGTGACTTAATCTCAATGGCTATTTTGAGTTTAATGTAGATGGTAACCTTGGAGTTAACAAATGATTAGTAGTTGAGTAGCTGAGTTGATGTAATTCTGTTTCACTGGAGGCTCACAACCGCTAGGTACTGCTACATCTACTGTGATACAATATTAAAATGATTGGCATATACAGTACACTTCCCCAACCTTAACATGACTTTAGAAATTTGATTACCTTGCCGATGTTTAAAATTTCAAAATCTATACCATGTATGCTTTAGCAAATCAAAATTTATATAGATCTCGAATGGTGTAGTTGGTAACATAGCGGACTTTGAATCCGTTGCTCCAGGTTCGATTCCTGGTTCGAGAACTCCTTTTTAAGGAAAGCCGAACTTCCAAAATATTAATCTATTGTTAGTCCAACAATACTTTTGGACCACATGCCTCTACACAATCGAATTTGTACATTAATGCATGATGGTGTGTTCTTAGAAATTCAAAATAATGTCTCTTCACAATGTATCGTCGACGTCGGCGTGACGGCGAGAGTGTCTGCAACCAAACTTGGTTCGGCTGTTAATTCTTGCAATAAACTTCGCTTGAATGCATCTAGTATTTATGAACGGATCTATCTTGAATTGATGGGGTGTTACTTCCAGCAATTTTCGAATAAACCACCGAAAGGAAAGTAGACGTTTGTGGAGGTAGACTTATTAATGAGCAATATTGTTCCACCTATGAAAATATCCTAATGAAGATCGACCAGGTCTGCCAATGGATATTAACTGGTGTATACGTGGCCTGTGGTGATTAGGTCAAGTTGATCTCATATTACAATGGAAAAAGATCTAAATTTACGTTTGTGCCCATATGCGTTCAATAACATGTCGAACATTATCATCAACGACTTTTTAAATACTCAAGTCAAGAGGTATCATGATTTCGGTGTAAGAAAATTTAGAACAAGTACAAAAAAGAAGATGGAACAAGTATACGTTAAAAGTCATATTTTTATTTGTTTGGGCTGTTTTCTATGATTAATGTCCAAAAGGTTTTTCCTCAGATCGTTTTATGGCGCGCTTTGTGGCTTCGTCTAAATCTTCGTTTGACAGACCCAATACATCATTGATAGTACCTCTTGTCTCTTCAAAGTTTCCACAGCCGTCCTTATAAAACACACGTGTGTACATCATCTTGGCAAAATCAATGTAATTTCCCTTGGCCACTCCTTCTTTTGCTTTTGTGTATCGTTCTTGGCTGTCCTCGTTTGTAATTTTCCAATCTTCGCGCTTAGTTCCTGTTACGCGTAGTACAGAATCAAACATATCTTGTTGACTGATGGTGAAGGAATTCACATACACTAATTGATTGCGATAATTGTTTAAGCATCCACCCGATTGCGAGTGTATTGGTAGACTTAACAAAGCTGCGACGGCTCTTCCTACTTGGGGCCAAGTGGAAGAGGAAATCTTGGTGTTACCATCATCAAAGAATGTGACACTTTTATTTTCAAAGTCAAAACCAAAAGAGGCAGGTATGGCCATACTCCATTCGTACCAGAAGCCTGTGTGGACATCAATAAATGAGCTCTTGCCAATTTTTTTAATAAATTCACGAACGTCAGTCTTGGCTGCGAATGGAAACACATCTTTTACACATCCTGCCGATGGGCCATCTGGGTTGGAATCTGGGCTCCATCCGTTGGGTAGAATCCATTGGACACCTGCTTCAGCAGCGGCCTCGATAAGCTTGGACTGTGTATCGTGAGGTGCTCTGGTTCCTAATGTTATTACTAGAGCATCCTGTCCCCTTAATGCATCCACGATGGTCTGAGGGTTGTTGTAATCAACACTTTTAACGTGGTGGATTCCACTTGGTAGAGTTTGTTCAGCACCACCACGAGTAATGGCCGTCACAATGTGCTTTCCGGTTTTAATAAGGCATTCGGTCATGTAGCTTCCACTGTTTCCACTGGCTCCTACTACTGCAACGTTCTTGATGTAATTTAAGTTGGACATTTTGATAGAACTTTAAAATCAATAGATCTTTGGGAATTTATGGCTTTTCGGGCTCGTCGGTATCTCATTCCGTCCTCCCGGAGCGATCGCGAAAATGAACTGATTACAAAAAGTTTGATTAAACATACCCAACATCCAACAAGTTACGTCCGAGAATTTATTTACCAATATTCCTACTAATATGAAGTAGTATGTACTGTGATAGACAAAAATTAAGTGGTTCCGAAAAAAGTTGCTATAAACTTCATTTCCAGTTACAATATCATAGCAAAGATGACCAACCAACAAATCCTCTCATCGGCATTAGGAGGATCTGCACTAAATCGCTTGAAACTACAAACAACTAAACCTTTGGGCAGTCTAAAGTGTGATAACACTATTGAATGCAGAGACAGGACATATGCAATAATCCCACTAGACGAAAACACATTTTTAACTTCACACCATTCAAATTCACTTCTGCACACTTGGGACGTAACAAACGGCGGGAAGAAATCTTCTATCGGAAGGAGGAAAGATGATTTTATTAGTGTTTATGATGCTTGCCTTTTGCCCAGCGGTAGGATAGCTTGTGCATCGATTGAGAAGGGAGTTAAGATATTTGACCTCAATGACGAAGTTGTTGTTAATGAGATCAAAGATCTTGAGACACCAACCATTAGCGGACATCACACCTTAAGATGTTTTCACTACAACGGCTGCGACTACATTTTAGTAATTTCTAACGATAATTCTTTAAAAGTTGTTAATGTCACCACATCTGGTGGTCAGACGGAAAAGACTGTTCAAGATCAAGAAAGAATTTACTGCGTCGAAGTACTTTCTGATGGTTGTGTTGTAACGGGTTCAGACTCTAACATTAAGTTGTGGGACATTGAAAATAATAAATGTATAATTTTGTTTGAAGATGCACATTATGAGGGTGTATTGTCACTTTGCCTTGTTAGTCATAATCTTTTAGCAAGTGGAGGTGGTCCTGAGGACTGCTCTGTCAAAGTATGGGATTTGAAAACGAAAGAATTAGTTTTTACCTTGCAGGGTCATGAAGGCGCTGTTAGACACATTTCCCTTGTTGGCGAAAACACAATTGCAAGTGCGTCTGATGATAAAACTGTTCGTTTTTGGGATTTATTGACAGGTTGTGAGATGTTTTGCATCAAAGAGCACAGGGGGCCTGTTAAATGTGTGGAAAGAGTTGGAGATAAAATTATCACTGGTTCTAATGATGAGACAATAAAAATTTGGTCCTTTTAGTGTAGTGGTTGTTTATAAAAATTTTGATTTATTACAATTAGTTTATCTTCTTGCGGCAATTTGTAACAAGCCAGCAATGAGGTACAAAGCACCAGCGATGACCCACAAGACACCAGCTTGAGTTTGGAATGATCTAGTCTCGGCTGCTCTTAAGAAACTGTGCCATGCGATGGAACCAAGCAGTAACAATACAGAGGCAACAGTGTACATGACTGTGGCAATACCGTTCAAGTACAAGCTGGAGATCAAACTCTTTGGTGCAACTTGGAAAGTACCACTAGTGCGGCTGTTCATGTTGCTCATGAAGGCGTGGTACAAGAAAATTCCATCGACCACTGCACCATAGTTGCGGATCAAAAAGTATGTCAAGATTAGTGATGAGCCAATAATCCAGATGATGGTGCCTGCGTTGAAAGTGTCGAATCTAGCACTTCCGGCCAACCACAAAGCAGCACCAATGATCATGAGGATGCTTCCCAAAAAGAAGGCAATGCTGCCAATGATGTTCAAGAAGTGATAGGGAGTTCTTGAGTTCTTGTTTCCAAGATCGAAACCTCCGACGAAGGCAAAGATTGATGCCAAAGTAAAGAATGAGAAGGCGATAATCCAGAGGACGCCGCTGGCGACGTAATGGTATCCAAAGTCCGCCAAACTAATTGCGGCGCCGACTAATAGTAAAACGCCTCCAATAAACATGGATAAACCCATTAGCGCACCCATGATTTGGGATAGGATTTGTGACTTTGCTTCAACTGGTGCTGCATAAGCTGTTTGGGTGACCGTTGTTTGGGTGACGGTGGTGTCGACTCCCGGTCCATTCAAGACCTTTGTTGGAGCTGTGTTGGGCAGTATTGATGTTGTTGTTGTGTTCATGTTTTTGTTTTATTGTGTGTCTAACAATAAAAAATTTCGTCCTTAAATAGATATAACATCTAGACTAAAAACAACTTTCTAAAAATAAATATTTTCCTTTTTAATGCTGCTCCGACAACCAATAGTATGCTGGTTTTAATTACAAAATATACATTTTCTCTTTTCCACAGTTCATATAAATGTTGATATGCGAGATGTGGCTCCTTCTATATCATATTTTCTTTAAATTATTATAATAATGTGGTACGTTGCCCTCTATCGCGGTTTTTAGAGGAAGCATAAAACATCATTTAATTAGACGTCCATTAAGACTCAAATACCATAACCTATATTAAAAGAACCCTTGTTGGTGTAGGATCTAAGTAAGAATAAAAATAAGTGCCTAAATGTATTACTCACAGCGGATTGTCAAATTCTGCACCTTTGACTGCTTGTTGTGTTCTTTATTTTATTGCCAAATGCGTCACGAGAAATTGATGAAATCATTAATAAAATGATGGAGTAAAATTATTAGCTCGAACGACTTTCTCTGTCATAAAGAAACAAACTGTTAAATTGATATGCTCTATTATCCTCAATCGATGACATCCCTCCAACAATCGAAACTCGATCCCCTTACTTTATGAAAAACAGATCTTTACAATCGATTTAACAACAAATGAGACCAACAAACAACCATCACGACGAACAGTGGGATGCCAATGACAGTAATTGTTAAACCAGCAACTTTATTAATTAATTTAGAGGAATTGGACAGAATAAAAGTTGTCATAAGGGCCAGACCACCTTTTGAAGCAGAGTTTGTGGACGGATTCGAGAGCGTTCTAACAGTCTACGAGCAGCATAACAAGGTTTCGTTGATGGATCCTCAGGTAAGAGAAAATAAATTATCCCGCATACTAATCACAGGTAAAGAAATCTTTTCAAAAGCATTTTGTGTTCGATAACGTGTTTGGACCAAATACAACACAATCCAGAATATTTCAACATATAGCGCTTCCTGTTGTCAATGGAGCTTTAAATGGAATTAATGGCACCATAATGGCTTATGGCCAAACAGGAACCGGAAAAACCTACACTATGGGAATACTAGGCTCTTTCGAAGGAGAACACGTTGGTCTTATACCGAGGTGCATGAACGAAGTATTTGAACGTATCAACGCTAGAAGAACCAACAGCTCCAATGGCGAAACATGGACTTGCAACCTTACTTTTATGCAAGTATATAATGAAATGGTTCAGGACCTTCTTAATCCTAGCTCCGGAAATCTAACGGTAAGAGAGTCATTCAAAGAGGGCACTATTGTACTTGGTCTTAAACATGTCTTAATAAATAGCGCAGAAGATGCATCCGATTACATAAGTAAAGGATTGCGTAATAGAAGGATGGCTCCTACTCTTATGAACACTACTTCCTCAAGAGCTCATACCGTTCTATGTCTGGAAGTT
Organism: Acrasis kona; assembly: GCA_026419775.2. Taxonomy (NCBI): domain Eukaryota; phylum Heterolobosea; class Eutetramitea; order Acrasida; family Acrasidae; genus Acrasis; species Acrasis kona. Next base: position 39,085 of record JAOPGA020000237.1, read on the forward strand.
GTTCATCATCATGGGTCAGTGACCACTAGCGCAAAATTAAGGCTTGTGGATTTAGCTGGTTCTGAGAGAGTAAATAGAACACATAGCACAGGATCTAGGTTGAGTGAAGCGAAGCAGATTAATAAAAGTTTAAGCGTGCTAGGAAATGTTATTTCTGGTTTAGCTAAAAAATATGAATCGCGCAGTAGTGACGGTAGTCATATACCGTATAGGGATTCAAAGCTAACTAGGCTGTTAAAAGATGTTTTGTTGGGAAACAGTAACATATGTATCATTGCTACTGTTTCGCCGACGAAAGAATCATATTATGAAACTCTCAGCACTCTTACTTTTGCACAAAGGTGCATGAAAGTTCAAACACACGCCCATGTAAATGAAAAATCTGATCCTGTTGACTATAAATCACTTGCACAGGACTTGCAAGCACAACTAATGCATCTGCAATATTCCTCTCCCAACTCTCCTAGTATGAAGAGGCTAGTGGATAATAAAGATAACACATTACAAAATACGGACATGGCGTGGAGCCTCATTGACGCTGTTTATGATACTTTGTACGAAGTTTATCAAGTCTCTCAAATAGGTGTTAGAGATGCTCTGTCTAGGACCAAAGATTTGTCATTTAAGCATTTTCAAGATGTCGTGTCCAAAGAGCACTCTGATGAAGATCTTCTAGATAATGTGGTTGAGGAACTAGAAAGAAAATTCCCTCTAAAACTAGTAAATCATAACAGCACAAATAACCAGCCCTCGGCGATACCCAAGAAACCAATGAACCAGAGTAGAGACTTGGAAGAGTTCATCCACAACGTTGGTGAAGTTCACAGGGGCGTCATAAGTCACTTACTGTGCCTAACAAAGAATCTAGAGATACGTGACCATCAAGTTGATGACATGAAGAGGGAGCTTATCGATAACATTATTGACAAGACTGAGAGGGAAAGAGAATGTTTGAATTGGAGTTATAAACTAGATGATGTGTTGATGGATAATAATTTAACAATAAAGAATACCACTCTTGGAAGACGGGAAATTAGTGTTGAATCTTCAATCATGGGGATGAGTCCTATTGATACTGCTATTTTACTCTCCAAATGCGCGACCAAAATACAGAGGGCTTGGAGACAACATAAATCAAGAATAGAAAAAAGTCAACCAGCTATTGATAAGTTGACTAACCAGATTGAAAACATTGAGAACTTGACAATACAAAGTGTGGATCAATATTATTCCAAACCTGTCAAGACAACAAGAATTCCATTAATAATACATGACAGCGATGAAGATGATGATAGCGACGAGGATTCGAATACACCAACATCTACTCAATTAGATGCTTTCTTGAATCAAAATATGAAATAATTTATAAAATTATATTAACTCTTAACCACTCCACACATTTATTTGGCTCTGGGTTGACCGAAATTGACCTTAGAAAACACATTAAAATACGCTGGGGCATGGGTGCCCAAGTGACTTTTCAACATCTTTTTTTCWATTTTTTTCGTTTATATCAATTGTATGCATCGTTAAAAGACTCAAAAATTTTGGGACCGAAGAAGAGTTAAAATCCTGCTTTATGATTAAATTTGTGAACAGCTGCGGCCAGTATTCTTTCCGATCATATGTGTTTTGTAAAATTTACCCACCGGAATATAGTTTCACCGTCGTCAACTTGAGAGAAAATAGAATACGGCAAAACAAAAAAACAAAATGGGAGCAGCAGAATACATTGACGAACAACTAAAGGGAAACAAGGTCGTGGTTTTCTCCAAATCATACTGCCCCTACTGTACAAAGACAAAACAACTTTTCAAACAACTTAACGTTGACGCAAAGGTTATTGAACTAGATCAAAGAGATGACGGTGCCGACATCCAAAGTGCCCTAGCCTCACGTACCGGACAAAAGACAGTGCCAAGCGTATGGATCAAGGAATCATTCATTGGCGGAAACGACGACACTCAAAAGAAGAACAGCAGTGGAGAGCTTGCCAAACTACTAGCATAAAGTAATATATAAAATTAATCTTTTAATTAATTCAAGAATACATGTATGTTAGAGGAGCCTCACAAAAAGAAGGGCTAAGATCCTCGGTGAATTTGTATTTGGCACTATTTTCATCGCCGCTTGGCTCCTTTTTGGAAGCCGGCATGYAAYATTCCGAAATATCAATTCCAACCATAGCGCAATACAGTGATACAATTGTCGGATTTTGATTGGACTCCCTAAACTGCATGTAGTCCCCGGTGTTGACAATGAAGTCTGTATTGCAAGACCTCTTCCTCTGCATTCCATGTAACGAAAGCGCCTACTAAATTCTTGAGCATCTCACTGTTGTTGTAAGGTGCATTGTTGTCCTCATACTCCTCAATCACGCGATCAAATATAACTTCCACCGTATCTTCCTGGTGGCGTGTTATATCAACGGCACATCGACCCTCTGCAACTTTGTCTCCACTTATATAGACATCAACATAGAACTCTTCTTGATTTTGATTCTTAGGTCGATCCGTATTGGCGGGAGTCTGTGTGGTTGGTGCTGGTGCCTGTTCTGTTGTGACACTTTGTGATGTTGTAAGCTTTAATTTGGTTTTTAAATGTTCTATAGTGTTATTTAGGATTGAGTCCTTGTACTTGTTTGCAAGGTCCACCAAATTGTTATTCTTGTATAAACATTTTGAAGATGAGGAGGACTTTGACGTAGTTGTGGAACAAATGAAAGATTTGTTATCATCAGAAGAAGAACCATATGTACCAAACATACAATATGAAGAAAGTGACGAAGACATGAACAAGCCCTTATATCCAGGAAGTAATGTTTCGTTATTCACAGCAATGACAAGTTAAGTTTCAAGTATAAACACAAGAAAGGGATTGTTGATTGGTGCATTCAGATCCATCCGAATGTTGCAGATTGCCACTGACAGAGAAGAAAAGATCACCAGCGATGTCGAGCGATCCATGTACGAGAATATTAAAGTAAGTAACGATTTTCCCCATTTTAATTATGAATTCTTCAGAATGTTGCAGAGTCAAGCAGAGTTAGAAGAGAACACATGATCAGTGCAGGAAAATGTATTGGAGGGGTGACTCTAATTTCCCAAGTGAAGGAAGACGTAGAAGGTGTACATTATCGTTATATCAAGGTAAATGGATCGACATTTGAGGCTGAAGATGATACGAAATCAAAGATTTTCAATGACTCGTTGCCATACTCAAAGATGGATTTGTAGGTGCAAAACAATAAACCAACTCCCTGTTTTGAAAAGTACATTTGAATTCATTTTTGTTGCGCCAAACGGGCCTGCGTGGCTTTTAAGATCTGCTCCCTTCTCGCTCTGTCATCAGTGGGTACCATAACGGTCGTTGTAGTTGTTGTGGTGGTCGTAACTGTTTTTGGTGCTTCTGATCCTCTAAACCAACCGAAGAAACCACCACCACTTTTTTCTTCCTCCTTCTGCACAGCATTACCGGATAAAGTGCGCCCGCCGCCTTGGAATGCAGAAAAATTATTTACTGGCTCCTGTGCAGATGGAGCTCCTGGGCCAGATGGTGTCTCCATTCCAGGGGCAATGCCTAATTTGCTTCCCCACCAAGCCATTCTGTTGACCCAGTTAGGAAAGACGTCCTTCTTTAATATACGTATTGATAATTCTTTACTATAGTGGTTGCAATTTTTATCTGTTAAGTGATACTTGATAAATTCCTTAGATAAGCCGTACACAATGTCTTTAACTTGTGTTGATGTTAGATCTGTTTCGCCAAGAATGACTGATTCTCTGAAAGCTGCACCCCCCTCTGCTTTTCTAGGATCGTGAGAAAATGCGCCACCATCGCCAAAAGTATATTCTGTTCCATGTACTTCTAGACCGGAGTGGTATATTCCCATACCAAAGGCATGAGTCATGTTGTTATTTGGGTTGAGGTCATATACCTATATAATACAATTAGAATGTACTTTTCATGCACTTTCATACATTAAGGATAACATTCGTCTTGGGCATTGTTGAAGTTGCTTCAAAAATAAATTTTGTAATAAATCTGTTTTCAAGTTAGAAAAGGTTTGTTTACTCTATACAATTTTAATGTCCATGAAACCATATGGCATACATATTTAAAACAAACAACAAGACTTTAAATATTGAGTACCTAATGTGCACCAATCACGTCTAAATATATTTCAATATTTTATATTTATAGAGATCTTTCTTTTTGTCCTTGTTGCGCGGAGTACTATCTCCGAACACTGTGATTGGTTAGTTCTTGTCTTGTGGAGATTTAAAAATAAAGACCTCATCAATATACTCCACAAATAAAATGATTAAACACACCATCATCGCGTTAGCACTCATAGTTGTTGCTATAACCTGCGAGCAAGCATGCCATTCATGGACATACCCAGGACATCCTCAATTCCCACAAGACACAGACGTCGTCACAAGAGTTATTGCCCAACCCGACTTGGCAGGATTCTTGTTCAAAATGCACAGAATTCCATTCATGGACAATGTTCTAACCGTTGTATCTGATCACCGAGTACTAGACTCTGAAAATCTACCACTGCTAAGAGGCGAAAATGATTTATCATCAGGAAGCGACTGCAAGTATAACAACCAATATCTTGAGTGTCCAAACGCCAACAGTCCATTCAAAAACAAGCAAAGATTTAATTGTGTAGTATCTTCATACAGCGGATGTAAGACTCTAGATTGCGACTGGATCGTTACCATCAAGGAGGCACAAGCCGATTACAACGTCAAGAAGAGAGTTGATGGAAGCATCACACATTACACTTTTGACTACTATTTGAGTTACCTCACTCCAGACCACAACTCACCAGCCGTGTGGGGAGATAACCAACAAACCCCATTCGTCTTCAAGACATCATTCGGAACTCCAGTTCCATCCGTACAAAATGCATCACTCCTTGCCATGACCTATGAGTACAGTGCCAACCCAAGTTCACACCAAGCTAAGAATGTATTCCACATCAGCACCCGCCCGACTGATGCCGTCCTCAATCTAGAAGTTTCTGATCACGGACAGTTGTCATTCGTCAGACAATCAAACTGGACAGATTATGGATATGCAGGAATTACAACCGTCTCATCATATGAGTTACCAACAGATAATAGACCAGTCCAATCCTCCATCGGCATCTCAGGTACATACTGCAAGGACGCAAAGAGAGGAGATGATTTCACATGGACCTGCAGTGAGGCTTACCCATTCAACCACGTCATTCCCAACCACGGATACCAAATGAGAGCAGCTGACAAGGAAGCCGACTTGAGCGGATACGGAAGAATTCTACACTCTTTCGATTGTTCATTCTTTGACAGAAGCGACAAGAGTCCAGTAGTGATTGGAGATGAAGGATTATGGGTTGTATGGATCACAGACGATCTCACATTCTCAGGCTTCGAAATCAAAGGAACACCACAATTCGATTTATTATTACAAGACAGTTGGTTAGGTCAAGGATGGCTCAAATTCCCATGGCAAAGAGGTGACTACAACTACACAAGCAAACCATCATTGTTACCCGCTCAATTCGACAAGTCCATCAAGGAGTCCGGAAAAGTTTTTGTAGCATTCCACATTTTCAGTAATGAACACACTAGTGACATTAAGGCCGATGGACATGAAGGTAAACTCGTTGTCAAGGTTAATGTCTTGCCAAAAGGTGGAAATGACATCAAGAGCACATGGGTTTCTCCCATCTTCCAAGCTGATTCCACAGGAGCTACTGTCCCATTACCTAGATTTCCAGTGTGGGCATGGGTTTTGATTGGTGTTGGATCTGCAGCATTGGTTGCCGTTGGTATTGCTTTGGTTATCGTTGGAGTTGTTGCTCACAAGAGAAGAAACAAGAAGTACGAAATTATCTATTAAACATTTATGGTTTAAAATTCTGTTTTGTTGTCCTTGTTGTTATGGAGTTGTTGTTTTCTTTCATGACACTTCATGAGTGTTTTTACAAATTAAACATATTAAATTGTAACGAATGTTTTATTAATAGACTATCAAAATGTCTCTTATTGAGAGTGCAGAGGTATTAGAGCACACGACTACACCTGGACTACCGTATAATATTTTCTTGTGTTGCGTTGGATTGGGAGCGGGTCCCCACGACTTTGATAAAGTATCAAGTGTGATTGAAGAAAGATTCTGCGACCAAAATTATTTGATAGTAAATTGAATATAAAAGTAGCATTATTAATTCTAGCTTAAAAGTAAAAACCATAAACACGGCAAAGCACATTCTGGAATCGATCAGCTGGGCATTTGGTTCGCTGAACAGGTCGTGTCATGTCTAAGATGTTATGATATGCAAATCAGGCATGTAAACAACGGACAAAAACACAAGGTGTCAATTCTAGGACATTCAATAGGAGGTTTAGTGGCACGATACTCCCTTGGCCTTCTCTTCGAAGAAAACTCCACTCATGAATTTGTAAATGTTTTTAATGAAAGGTACAAACAATTCATAGAGCTCAGGGTAAGCCACTATAAAAAATATCACACATTTTACAATAATAAAGTCATTCTTTTCCATTGTCTGTCCTCACCTAGGGACTCGTAGGAATGTTGATGGTCTTTTCAAATTTTGGTGGGCCGCTGGTTCTTATGTTTATCTTGGTGCATTTGGACATACTGGTACGCAGTTGCGCCTTGGAGATGGTCGTGACCACGAATCAAACCTTTTGCGTATAATTTCTGAACCTGGTTCCTGTTTTATGAATGCTTTAGGACAATTTAAATATAGAACACTTCTGGCAATAACTCATTTTGATACTAATTTGTCCTATGTATCTGGTAGTATCCGTGCTTTTAATCCGTACCCAGAACCAAAGTTTGGTCATCCTGATTTTAAATTAGTAGGTTATAGTAACTTCCATACTTGCTACGAGAAATCTTTCGAGCGGCATTTGCGTTATGAGTCAGAGCAAGATGTCAAAGTGAGTGTTGGTGAAATAATAGATTACAATAACATATTACAAAATAAACTCACAAACAGATTGGTCAATGATGGTGGTGTTATAAGCTATGGTGATGATTTGCAAGGTACGGAGTTTGACTTGAACCCTAATGTAAAAAAAGAACCCTTTATGGATAGTGAATTGCAAATCATGAAGGATTTGCAAACATTGAGTTGGAGGAGACTTGATGTGCAGTTTATTGTAAATGTGGGATTCCAACACTCTTTCATTCATCTACTACCCATAGGTTGCACTAAAAACTTCAAGTTAGGGCTAAAGGGCTTGATACGTTCTGGTTCAAGATGTGTGGATCTTGTGGTCACTACTCTTCAATATGATCATGAAGAATAAAGTTTTACTTTTTCTGTACAAGCGAACATTGTGATTCTACTTTGAAGTTTTGTAATAGTGTTTGACTCCCTGTCACACTTCAATCGGAACATGAAATTGTTGGTGTGTATATTAATACTGATAGTATGCGAGTTCGCAACACCACAAATCCTCAATAGCAAAGATGCGGTCGCATACATTAACAAATTCTCAAACAGCAGCAATACCTATAACTCAAGTCGTTTAGTTGACAAAGATGGCGACTTCCCAATTGAGGCTATTGTTGCAGGTGCTCGTCTGTGCAAGCTCCTCTTTATTAGAATCAAAAATCAAAACTTCGAAAAGTTGCAGGAGAAGGAGTTCAGGTTCATTGCTGATGACAGATCCAAGTATCCATTAGGGTCATTGTTTGCAATAGTGCCACTGGGCAATTACATTGGTCAACAACTGCTAGAGGAACCGAACCACACCGTTGAGGACATTATGAAACAAAAATCATTCCCATGGGATTCAATTGTAGAGGCATCCAAGCAAGGAAGAATCATCTTCGATGAAGCGAGAAAAAAGATTCCATCAAGTAGAAGATACATTGAAAAGTTATTCACAAAAATGTAACGATAAAAAATAATATTCATTTTCGATAAACATGCTTTTTACTTCAAAGGAACGAACTTTGATGATGAGGTGGCACCAATACCTGGACGACCGTGAGTCACTTGTTTGTATGATAAAGAGAACTCAGATAATTTGTGTCCGATCATGTCTGGCTTAATTTCGACTTGGATGTAAGTCTTTCCGTTGTGTACACCAATAACACCACCAATCATTTCTGGAACAATGACGATTGAACGCAAGTGTGTCTTGACAGCGGTTGGCTTCTCACCGAATGGGGCCTCCTTTTTCTGATTTAAAAGTTAACATTAAAACACTAATAACATTTCACATACGGACTTCCTCAACTTCTTCATCAAAGTTGTGGTGGTCTTTTGCATACCACGGTTGAAGTTTCTGCGTGCGCGAGCCTTGTATAATTGAGCAAGCTCATCGTCTGTCAAAGCAAGAATCTTGTCGATATCGATTCCGTGGAATGCGAACTTCTTGAACTTTAGTCTTTGTCTGCGCTCGTTGGCGGTCTCGTTTGCGTCAGCCATGTTTATGTGAATAAGGTTGTGACTTTTTTTTGGATTTTTCACAAATCCACAATAATTGGTAAACCAATTAAAATATTAAGGTTACAAAAAATGAATTTAATATGGAGCCTGTCATGACGTTGTAGAGGACCATACTCATGGAGAGGAATTATAGGGACAATCAATTACATACTTTAAAATCTCTTTGTTGACATGGTGTGTTCAATAAAAGAAATATTTATTTCGATACAGGAAGCTCGTATACCAAATTACTTTTACTGTAAAATATCAATTTTTGAGAGGAGTTTGAAAAATAGCAACCGACAGCAAATGTATCAAACATGGCACCATTGTTTTTCAAAACGTGATTCTGTGCACTTGCATTAACTGATACCTTTGCGCTATAAATTGACCCAATTGTGCTCATGCACAATACGGAGAGTGCCTGCGTCTCTGGATGAACAACTAGATAAGGACAAATTAAAGTAATAGCTCCCTCCCCTGGAGGCGTGTGGACTTGGACAATGTTAATACCCGCACCATTGTGCACAACAATCTTTACAAAACCTTGACCACAACAAACGACACCGGTTAGTTGGTCATGTTCAAATGCGAACATGTCAAGAGGATTGTCACACAAAGAATAATTGGTTGGACAACCCACGTTAAGAATGCTGTTTCCAGACCACATGGATAAAATACCATTTGCTCTCAGAGCATAAATGATGCAATTACTATTATTTTTGGATTTCACACAGGACACTTTTAAGATTGCAGAATGCTTCATGCTTGGCTCAGATTTCAACTGGGTGTAGAATTCAATACCATTACAAATTACATCAACTTTGGCCGTCAAAACGCTTCCGTCGTAGCAACCAATTATAACAATACCATTACATTCTGTTATGCTCATGATTGTGGACCTGTTTGGTGTAGGATAAGTTTTTAATAAATCTGATTGTGAAGACTCTTCTCTACTTCTTGTTCTATCATAGACTGCAAGTGATGACTCAATCCCTAATAACAAAATAATTCCCTGATCATTAGTAACAAAAGCACAGCACTGAGCACACGTTCCCTTTTCACAAAAAAAGCTTAACGAATCTACTAGCGTCACACAAGTTCTCATACATACACTCACCATTCTCAGAATCAATAACAACCTCTCCATCAGAATAACACAATGCCGATTCGTCTATCAACGAATTATAACAAACACAGTTCAATTGATTAGACGTCACAACCACCTGTCCAACACTAAGATCTTCATCCATGATCATCAAAAATTCAATTTTACAAAAGTATTTTTTATTCATTTTCGGGGAACAACTTTTCAAGCGACACGCACAAAGAACCCCTATTAATAGGCTCAAAAGCAACCTTCTTTTTCGTAACAACAATATTCACCGACGTTTTATTAACATGACTAGGAACGTTCGCCTCATCAACACCATGATACATTAAAGTAGAAGCGCTCTTATTACCCTCTTCTCTCAATTTCTTTTGATATTTATAATTCACCATGTTACTTTCGACCAACAATTGTTTAAACAAACCCATCTTACTTTCCAAATTCAAACAATTTTGAACATTGATGCATTGATTTTTATCAAATTCGCCCAATTGTTCATTTTTATGATTCAACACATTCGCCAAAAGATTTTTCTTTTTCTTTTTTTTTTTCTTTATTAATTGAGTGGAACAACAAGGACAAACTTGTAATCCGCCCAAACACAAATCATGATAAGCATGGCCACAATCGAACACTCTGACGTGATCATCTCTGCTCCATTGTCTAGCCAAAGCACTCGCGCACAGTCCACAAGTAGTATCGCTCGGTATCAACCCGCTTTGTAATTGATCCATGTACGAATTGACCAGATCAAAAGTGTCCCTCTCTAATATATTGGCAGCATCGTATAACAACGTTTGTTCGTAATTATACAAATTCAACATTTCGAAAATGTCACATCTCACATTTGTGATTTGGTCGCTCGTCACGTTTCCATTCGATTCTTCCAAGAATAATTTTTGTAACATGTCGGGCACTGGTACATTTCCCATCATGAACATTCGAATCAATTTGATGAATTTCATGTAAATTTGTTGCATCCACAAATTAACACATTTGGGCATATTGTGGGCGGAGTTCTTATGGGTGGTTAATTTCTCGCTCCTGTTCTTGTGTTGTTCCAATTTGATTTGGTTCAAATTTAATTTCGATCGAGCGGCATTTACTAATTTCTTATATCTGTTGACATCCTTCTCCGCTCGATCCATTTGATTTTTGAAATCATTTTCGTCATTATTTTCGTCATCGTCGCCAGTGCTCGACGAAGATTTCTGTTCCAAAGTCAATTGCGTCATTTTCGAAATGCTGGAATTTAATTTCAAAGTGTACAAATCTAATTGTTCCTGATTCGATTGGATCATGGTCATTAATTCGTTGGTTCCTTCGTTTTGATGATTGCTCGCCGAATTAGAACGTTCTAATTGGTCATTTTTGTAATAAACTTGTTGTAAAGAAGAGAGCGGCTCGACGAAATGATCCAACAAACCAAACCACAACTTTTTGACCTCGCCCTCGGTCAATTTCTTCAACAATGTATTTCTCTTGCACATGATGATTGCATCAATGATGCGATCGATCGTTTCGAAAATCAATGGACATTTTTCGACGGGATACATTTCCTTCTCGAATCTCACCAATGGCACGTCGACCAATGGTCGATCCGATTCGAATTCGATGGACTGATCATACAATTCGTCAATCACGCGATCGAGTGCCAGATGGATCTTATCCATTACGAAATCTAATGCCTTTTCGACCTGACCTCTCTTCTCGTACAAGTAACTAACGGCTTCGGAGATTTGATATTTTTCACATGCTCGGAGGATGCTCGCGTCGTGCGAAGAAAATGTTTGTAAAAAGTCGGGAACGCTCGCAGGCGAATATTGACACATCAAGATTGCTAATTGTACTTTGATGGGATCGGGTTGATTTTCTTGGTTGACCATGTGATGTAAATATTGATAAAGCATGTGATCGTCTTTTTTGTTCGCACGTAGGGCGCTCATAATTTCGTTATGAATTTCGTGATGATGTCGAACCAAAAGTCGACTGGTCTTGATGGCATCTAACGCGAATAACGATTTGATGTGTTCCAAGATGGCTGTCCTTACTGACTGAATGTGATGGGATTGACTTTCGTCGTTCAGATAAACGAAAACGGTTTGATTGTAAGGAGGTCGGTCCATCAGGTAACAATGTACCGTTTTGTCGATGTGATTTAAATGTTTGTGTAAATGAGCCGCCAGACGATATAATTGTGCGTCTTGTAATTGTTTGGAAATGGATTCGTGATCGTCGACGATCCATTGCGGAAAATGTCCGAGCTTGTCGATGAGTTGTTGCATGAGGACTTGTTTGTCGTGTACGGCGGTCGATCTGTCGTTGATGAGATGCATCATTAATTTTTGCGAAAAGTTTTGGATGGGAATGATTCCCTTGCACATGAACCTCAACATGAGCATATAAAAGTGACTGACTTGATCCGATCTCCATTTGAATTGATTGACCGATTCCATCATGTGCGAAATGATTTGATAATGTTGTTGGACGCTTTCCGCGCGTTCGTATATGGAGTAGGGCCCGCCTTGATCCATCATGCAGGTGCTCAACCAATCGAAAAGTTCCGACGCATCGTGCTTGATCAGTAATTGTAAATATTTAAAACTCTTGTTGTTGTCCACGTCTTGGAATATAAAATCCATCAATTGCGTCTTGATTGATTTCAAGCGTTGATTCGGAACGGGATGGGCTCCGGCGAAACTCGTTCCCTCGAAAGTATTTTTTAAATATTGCATCACGATGGATAGGTTCGAATTGGTCTGTAGGTAATCCTCGATGGGTGCGATCCATTCGTTTCGAAGAACGTTGTGAATGTAAATGTTCATTCGGCATAGTTGGTTGATTGATTTGTACTTGTTGCAGGTTGATTGTAATCTCGAAAGTTCCAATTGTGAAATGTTTAATTGTAAAACGACACTTTCCAATTCATCGATGCGATCGCTCTCCACGTGAAATTTCTCGATGGCGTCGTATAATTCTGAATTGATTGGTAGCGAGTGTAATTTTGATTTTGATATGCCGCACCGAACCAACAACTTTACAAAAACATCTCGTTGACCTTCTTGAATGTATTTGTGAAATAAATCCATAATGATCGGATAGTGTTGGATCATGATGCAATATTCCAAACATGTCTTGCCGACTCTCCATAGAACCGATTGTTCTTCTTCTTGGTCGTTTAGGTAACGATCTCTTAATTGTTTTGTGAGGTAGGAATGTAACAAGTCACCAAGCGTCGAAGCTACTTTGTTGATATTTCCAATGATACAGGGCAGGGAATGGATTCCGTCGTTGTAAAGGTCGACGCACATGTCGAAAGCCGATTCGTACATTCCACATGCAAAGTAGACTTGAACGCGTTGTTGCCAGTCTAGAACGCGACTGGCACGTGATTGGTGTAGGCCTAATAAATGTATCGTGTTTGATTCGTGTTTGATGCGTATGCGATTGGGTTGACTCGGAGTGAGATGTGTAAGTGATGTGGAGGCGACGCTGACGGTATCTTTGATCGTTCAAATCACGAATGGCACTCTTTAGTACCAACTTGTCTAATTCTTGATTTAAAAGTGATGATGTGGTGGATGATGGAGTGACTTGATTACTGATGCGAATGGGTACGTGTTGCATCATGTCAACGTTTAAAACTCCCAAATGTGAAATGTTGATATCCTCTCCAACGTGTGTTGATGTGCAGTACGGATCCACATAACTCATTCTTTCGTAGGAACGGTCCATGATTACGAGACAAGTACTAGCTACCCAGTTCATCCGACCAACATTAAATGGAGCAATCATTTCCGTTTCTGATTCAGCGCTAAAGACGCCACTGCAATTGTAAATAAAACATTAATGATTTTTCACATACTCTTTGTTATGGATCATGAATGTTGAAATTTTGTTTCCAAAAGATACAGCCAGAACGGGTTTGGTAGTTGTTTGCGGCATGACGTCATAATCTCCATCTGGTAATTGACATGACTTCCATGACACGCATGGGAGTGAATTAGTTGATCGGTCCATTATGACTCTTAATGTAGTGCTACCCACGCGGATCACAACGCGGTCAACCAAAACAAGAGCGATGATGGTGGTGGCATCATAAGCGTCGTAACTTCCATCAACAATGTGTTTTTCGCTTTTAGCAAGTATTTGTGCATCAATCAAATTTAAGGATCGTAATAAAGGGTCTGRTTTCTGAGGAAGTGACAACCAGTTCATTAATGATTTGGGTTCTAGAAAAATTAATGTTGGTGAGTGAGTAATTAATTACCTTGTACATCACCAGTGGAACCTACTAGATCTAAGCTTAGCACTTCAGTGTCTACTACTGTGACACCAAGAACTCTTGTGACTTTTAACAACTTCACTTGGTTTCGGTCATGACAAACAAATGTTGATCTCTCCGAACAAATGTTCAGGACACAACTGTCAAAGACATTATTGATGACTTTGATGGGTGTGTAGTTGGATGTGTTCCAAAGTGTTACGGATCCATTAGAATAACCAGCTGCTAGTAATCTGGTAGTTTCGGCTTCCTGTTGAGGTTAATAAAAAAGTAAAAAATGAAATGTTACAGATGAAGTTTGGTCGCTAATCACAATTCTTCCACCAAACGAGAGACAGGTTATGCTGATTGTGATTAAATGGTCATCGGACTGTTTGTTTCCCATGATGGCAAGCCTCTTTTGTTCTTTTCTGTCATACAACAATATAAGTCCTAAAGTTGTCCCCACTGCAATGTGTCTGCTTGACACTTTAATAATGTTGGCCTCTCCTGTTCTTCTGCGCATCTATAATATTAATTAACTGGTACATGTTGTACTTACATCTTTCGAAGTAACATCTTCTTGGAAAGTGCGCAATTGAATATGTCTTGATATTCTCTTGGCATTCTTCTCTTTTTGCTCCTGGGTTATTGTTTGGTTTGACAACAATGACTCCAGGCCAATGATTTTGTTCTTTCTTCTTTCATCGCGTCGTTCCTTCACCACTTCAAACTTTTTTCTGCTGGTTTTTGTATCATAATAATCCCCGTAATCAATGGTCTCATCATAAAGTGGATATTCATCCTCATCAATCTCCTGAAGTATAGATTTTAAATGGTCAACTGATGGCTCTGTCGACACCTTGTCCTCTCCAAGATCCTGTTCCAAAGATTGCTCTCTCCTTCCAATGGATGTGGTATCAAAGCTCTGAAAAGAGAACGTCCTCTTCTTTTTGTCCGCATGTTGATTATGTTCGAATACCTGTCCAACCAGTTCATCATTTTCAAAATCTTGCACATGGTGTTGACGTTCCCTTTGTTCATAATCCCCCTCGTCATCACTTAACTGGTCTTGATAGTCACTAAGGTCATCTTGATAAATGTCATCATCGGACACATCAGAGAATTGATCTCTGAGCGACGACAAAATCTGAAGGGAGTGGCCTCCTTCCGTCATCAGAATCGTTTGAAGATTTTGAAAGAACCAAAAAAAACATCAATGACAGTGAGTGATATGACAAGTTTTATTTTACAATTTAAGCGAGATGAGAAGGCACACCCTTCCATTTTGCTTCCAAGATATTCTTGAATAAAGTCACTTCGCCGTTCAACGCTTGCTCTAGATCATTCTTCGAAACCAAGGCCGACACGATGGAGTTTGTATTAATACTTTCGTTCGCTTTCTTCTTCTCAATCTTCAAGAAGCTCTGGTCCACCAATGACTTGCAACTGTTCATCAACGAAGTATCGGATTCGGCTATTTGAATGTTGTGTTGTGCGGAAAGACTTTTAAAGTAGTTAATTAAACCTCCAATGTTAAAAGTTTGATTGACTCCTTGATGTTCTTTAAATAACCAACTAGCGCACAATAAAAGTTTTTGTTGGAAGGGAAGCGCTTTGATGGAAGAAAGTTTTGATGTTGATGTGTAGTACTTTGAATATACAGCATTAACGTTTGCTAGACCAATGACTGATCCTTCCTTACATTCTGATAAGCACTTCTTAGCAACATCTAACGCAGTCCTGACTCCTCCTTCGACTAGACATTTATTTGCAATCATGTTGACGGCTGCATCATTGAACAGAACTCCATCTCCAACGGCTAAGCGAATTCTTTCGTAAAGAATTTGTTTGATGGCATCTTTTTTGTAAGTGCAAAAAGTGATTTTGTGGTTGAATTGTTGTACAGTTTCTCCTACGAGCTCATTTGCGATACCCACTACGATAAGGCTTGATGATGTGGTCATCTCCAAAATACGTTCTTTTAATTCGTATGGAAGGGCTTCTACTTCGTCAAGGATAAGCACGACGGCGTTGTCTTTCATTTGTCTCACCTCCCTGCAGATGTCTTCAAAAGTGATTTCGTCAGCATCCAGGAAGAGTGCCGCACACATGAACTTTAAAAGTAAGGGTTCTGTTTTACATGACATGCAGTTTAGCAGGATGCTGGTCGTGTTGGGGTATCTGTTGATGACTTGTGTAATTAATGTGGTTTTTCCAGTTCCCGGTTGCCCTGAAACAAAGATGCTTGATCCAATGCCCTTCTTGGTGGTGTTTGAAATAATGTCTGTGAATTGTTTTAGTTCTTGTTCCCTTCCATGTAAATTAAATTCAAAGTTTGCAAGACCATCTCTTGAGAGTGCTTTTCTTGCATTTGAAATCTTTTGTTCCCAAGTAAGTCCTTCAACATTGGTTGGTAATTCTTGAGCAGGGTCTCTTAGAACTGGTGTAGTTGGTTTGTCCTTGGATGGTTTTGTTGGGGTTGTCCGGTTCCTTGTAACTGTTCCCGTTGTTACGAATGGACTCTTCTTCAAGTTTTTGATTGGTGTGGTGAATGTTGTTGTCTCCGTTATTACTTCACTATTTTGTGGTTGTTTGGCTTCAAAGTTTTGCGTTTTTCGTTTCCTTGATTTAATCGGGGTTGTGCTTGTAATTTCATCCATCTTGTCGATTTGTTTTTGTTCGGTATCTTGTTTTTTTTCAGCAATTTGTTCGGTGGGTAAATCTGATACAATCTCTGTCCTCGTTTTCTTTTTTAAGGGTGATGAAATTTCAATGGCACTGTCGGAAGTACAGTTTGTAATTTTCTTTGGCCTTGGTCTTTTTGTTTCCTTCTTGATTTCTACTGGTGGGTTGAAGGTTTCATCTCCTGACTCCTCTGTCAAAACTGGATCCTCATGCTCCACTTTGATGACACCTGATGCTTTTGCATTCTCAGAACCAAGCCTTATAAGATGGTCAGCAACGAGGGTTAATACTTTTCGTAGGGCTTGCTCGTTCATACGAGCCAAAGCCAAAGTAAATTCCTCAGCCACTTCATTGTCACACATTTCAATTTATTTTTTAACGATAAAATTTCAGACGCGAATATCTGGTTGACAAAATATATTTTAATACAACGACTTTACATCATGAAATAATCAATGCTTGCGTGGTCCATTTTAACGGCCGAATCTTTTTCCTTCCTATGAGATTTAGGAGCCGCCTCGTAAGTATTAAAGAATCTATTCAACTTGTCATCAATCTCCATTATAGTGCCTAAATTTCCGCAACGGTAGCAATAGTTTGGAGCACTCCACACGGTGATAAATGTATCATTCCATAAACTTTGATAACCATCCATACATAGTTGGTTAGATCTCACGATAAGGCTTATGTTATTATTGTGAAGGAATCGGTCGACCACATCTTTTCCGAACGCAAAACCTGCACCGCGATGAGATAGATTACAACCAGTTTCTCTTGTGGGATCAGGGTCGCTCCACAGTAAATCCGTAAGGGCACCTTCTGCGGGAACATCTTTGAATCTTTCGAGCACTCTGATTTGATCGAGTGTTGTTATTGCAGGGCTCAGACCTCCGTGTACACAGAATACAGTCCCATCAATTAGTGCAGCAACCGTGAGGTAATCAAACATCCCTGTAAAGTGCTTCCATACATTTACATTTCCATACTTTTTCATGCATTCGGTGTAAAAACCATATATTTGGGTGATCTGGCGTGACTCGTGGTTTCCCCTCAACATTGTGATTCTACCTCTATATCTGAGCTTGTAACATGTAAGTAAAGATATGGTCTCCACGGAATAACCACCCCTGTCCACATAATTCCCAAGGAACAAATAGTTAGTGTCTGGTATTTTACCTCCAATTCGAAACATCTCCTTTACATCGTAAAACTGTCCATGAACGTCGCCGACTATGGTTACTGGAGACTTTATATTTTGCACGTTCGCTTCTTCCAAAAGTAGCTCCCTAACCTTCTCACAAATGTACTTAACTTCGTGTTCTGTCAACAGTTCACCGCTTTCTAACCGAGCTATACATTTGTCTACATCAACCACCGCTTGAGCCATCCTTTCCAACAATTGACAGTGACATCAGGATAACTTACAATGAGATTCACACTATGTAACTAAAATATCAAATTTAATATTACAGGAGGACCACATTGAGGAGAGGTTTTCACTCCAGGACCTTGATTTATGATTGACGCACTTGATTTTTGCGTACATCAATGAGGAGCACAGAGTATAAATATTTGTCATACAACACCAATTATCAGTATGATGATAAGCTCGATGCCTTCCTCTCTGATGGACCTTAACTTTTTATAACCCTAGCAATAAATTTAATTTCCAGCACCAACCTTTTAATTGTGAGACTTTTTTGAGGTGAACGACGAAAATTACAGACTTTTCGTTGTCTGCCTTTTAGTATTCAGATATTCAAGGTCGAATAACGAAAAATAATGAATTTTGAAAAGTATTTTACTTCAAGCAATGACGATTGATCTTGGCGTTGGAGCTTTCTTTTTGTTCTGCTCTTCGTCTTCGTCATCCTGACTATCTTCAACCTCCTCTTCCGAATCTGTTTCTTTCTCCTCTTCTTGCTCATCTCTTTTCTCGGTCTCCTTCTCAACTTCGTCTTCCTTTTCTTCAGGCGCTTTCTTTTTTGAATTTGCCTTCTGTGGTGGGTCTGCTTGTTTGCTTTTCGATGATTTCTTCGCATCCTTATCTGGGGTCTTGCCCTCTGATTTCTTTGCCTTTTTAACAGGGGCCTCTTTTGGTTCTTCCTCAGCTTTGCGCTTGAATGCATTTGCTTTCGCCTTTTTTGGTGCCTTCGCTTTTGGAGTTTGTTCCTTCTTCTGTTTGTTATGTGATCCAATCGGCCTTCCCACCTTGCTCTTCCTGTTTGCGAACGAATTAATAGCAGACAGTAGGCTGTCTTCGATTCTCTCAATTGCTGACTCCGTGTTAGAAATGTTGAAGGCAAAGTACAACTTGTGGAATCCTGTCAAAGTTAGAAATATGGAATTTCTGCGACTTCTCAGATACATTCGTTATTTCCTCGTCCTTATATTTCTTGATTTTCTCTGTGACGTCCGAGAATGCGCCGCTCAACTCTCTTCTGACGTCATGTAGTGATTTTCCTGGTGCGTATTTCAAGACTTCAAGGATAACGCCATAAAGTGGCTGTGATAGGAGTGGTAGGGAAATGGAAAAGTTGGATAGAATTAGGAGCTGATAGATCTGACAGAGTGGGTTCTCTGAATATGAAGTTTCATTTCCTTCGCTATCCTCGTTGGTTGCTGCAGTGTCAATTTTTGTTGCCATTTTTTAAGGTTACCCTACTAACGTTGTCTCACATGCTTTATAGTGTTTTTTCGGTCGACAGATTTCTGGACGTCAACTAAGAATGTTCTTGGAACTTTTATTACAAAATATGGAAACATATCAGCCCTATCACAAATACCGAAGTTGGACGGAGTACTTTTTTTCGTCATAAGAAAAGGATCTTTGAGGAGGATGTAAAAAGCAACGAAGAACCTAATGTCGACGTAAATGTTGAGGATGAGGATGTTGGTGATGTGGACTCGGCTGCCCAAGAATCTTACCATGATTGGACAAGTGAATCAGACGAAGAAGAAATTAGAGAATACGTTGACATGAGTGATTCAGACTCTGAAGACGAGTACTCTGAGTGCGATGACAGCGCCGAACGAAATGCTGGATATAACCCTCGAGATTACCAACACCATTGGAACAATTTTTTTCATGAAGCATTTAAATCATACAAACCACAACAACATTTAACAGCATTTTGGAGATGTTTTAATGATACATTTAGTATTGTTTCTTCTCGCCATACAAACAAAACATCGACTCGCTGATGCAGTAATGGATTCAATTCTGCTTTTCATTGCCTCACTTAGAGCAGACGTGCCATTGAAGATTGCAACAATCAAAAAACATATGTATGAGTTTGGAATTCCAGTGTTTGAGTTTAGTACATGGAGGGGCAACCAGAATCGAAGTAATTTTAAATGATCATTCTGTTGGTCCAATATTATCTTGATGTT
>JAOPGA020000240.1:0-12645 GCA_026419775.2 Acrasis kona
AACTCTATTTTTAAACTTTTGCTTTATGTCTTCATATTCACTTTCAAGAACAAACAAGAAAACTATGCCTTTAAAACCAGCATTATCAAGTGCGATGTTATATATTGAGTTTGTATTCTCATCCTAGAATGTTAATTAATTAGCAAATAAAGGCAATATATCTTACAAGTAAAGAAGTAAGTATAGGAACTAGTGTACATTTTTCTACTAAACTATTTCTTAATATTTCAGCAATATTTTCTTTGATACTAGTTTCCTTTCCATCAGAGCATAGAATATAAACCTCACGAGCTTGTTTATTAATTGATAATGCAATATAATTTTCATCCACTTCTCTAGACCTTGTAAGCTTGATTGTAGAGGGCTTGATTATAGATAATGTAGCGTCTTGCAGTATTTCCTTTTTTACAGCAACGTCTGAACGTTTGATTTTAGGATATGTACCTGTAACCGACTTTGTAGCATCAAGCGAACTTCTAGTATTGTTTAGCATGATGGTCTTCAACTTTTCTTTTAAATCTTTCCCCTTTTTCTTGTTAGATTTGTTACTTTCATATTCACCTTCAATTTTTTTTAAATAAGGAGGTAGGTTCTCCCAATATGAAACTGCAGAGTTGATACAATCTTGCATTTTTACAAAATAGGTATTAATATCATTACTGCTATTTCTTTGAACCTTGACTGCTCTTGTTTTAAATAATCTAGCTGAGCTTAAAGCATCCAAAGCAGCTGGTAAATCTGTTTTTAAATCATTGATTGTTTTTGGGTTCTTTTTAATTTCCTTCAGCTTTTTAATGATACTACAGTCAATTTTAAATTCTTTTAAGTGACTTATGATCTCTGCAATTTTATTGCGTACTAATTCCTCCTCACTTTGTTCCAAACAAATGTCTTCTCTTAATTGACTGCTACTGTCTTGGTCCTGGGAGCTGAATACAACACTATTGAAAAGTTCATTATTGATCTGTTTACTATATTCAATCAATTTCTTTTCAAGTTCTACTTCGTTCTCTTCTTTATACATGTCAATTCTACTCTTTACTTCATTTTCAAAATCATCAATAATAATCTCAGTATCTTTTATTATCTTTTTGCGTGACAAAGTTGTAGCCAATCTCCCCTTGTAATATTCTAAAATATGTTGGAGATCACTTTTGCTTTTCTCAACAAAGTCTGTTAACAGCTTGTTTCTCATCTCTATATTGTCTTTATGTGTTTTCACAACCTTGGTGCTATCATTTTTGCTAAGTTCGCTAGATTGTAATATGTATCTCCCTAAACTGGCTAATGCCTGACAAACAAGCGAGATACAACTTCTAACAACATTCAACAAGTGTACTCGTTCAATTACTTTCCTTCTATTACTCAATAGTAACTTGAACTGGTCTCTTACTTCATTATGCATCGTTAGTTTTCTTTGATTGGTAGTAGGATTGAAACTTTCTTCAAACTCAAATGTCATTGTATCCAGATTGTCTATAAATTGTTTGAACACATAATTATCGATAGACAACACGACATCTTGCACACCAAAAGACTCCAAAGAATCATTCATACTGTTATATATGTCTTTTTTACTAAAGTTAGGAGCAAATTGTCCTATCTTAGAGTAGGGTATATATTCATCTGCAAGTTGTTTATCAAACTTGGATAATAAGCTGCTGGTCAAGCTGATGAGTTGGCCGACATGATCAACCTCTCCGTGATCTCTATTGTTCCCTGTTACACACAAAGTAGAAATTTTGTTGTAATCATCAAAGACTCCAAATTTGGATAAAGTATATATGTGATTCGGCTTGACAATACCCCTCTCAGGGCAAATCATTATAATGTCAATGCACTTGCGTGATAACAGCGAGCGTGACATTGCATTCTGCAATTTGTCTTCACTGAAACCAAAAGTCTACAATTAATGAGTAATAAAGCAAACGGAAACATACGTCAATCAATTCGATGTTGTTATCTCTCAGGAACTCACTATACACCTCGACCTCAAACCATAAGACTCGTTTGACTTCTTCCTTCGGCACATCAAAATCTTGGACTACAGTGCGCCGTTCTATTACATCCTCTTCCTCTTCCTCTTCGCAATCTTGATTCAAGTCGATAAGAGCCTCTTTTCTCATGTTGGCCTCTTCAGCATCACATAGAACCTTTGTAATCTTGACGGTTGCCAATTCATGATGTTTTACGATGCATATAAAGTTAGTACCAGCTTTACCAATTGTTGAACATGATTGATAAACCTCGGATCCAACCAATTTATTTATTATAGTTGTCTTGCCAAAGTTTTGTACTCCAACCAATGCAACATTCAACTTGTAATCGCTTCGCATCTCGCTTCTTATTGAATCCAGGTGATTTATTAACTGATTGATGGCGTCTGCATCTCTGCCAGTCTTATTTTTAGTTACATCATTAGCTAATTTGATGGCAGCATCAGCCAGCTTATTAATTTCTTCCTTTTCTAAAAGTACTGTTTCGGATTTAATGGCAGTCTCCAGCGGGGGATTATCTTGTGGGGTATTCTCCTGTGATTCCAATTCCCAGTAAAGATTATTGTGTTGAAACAAATACACAGGTTGGAGGCTTGTAAAACCGCACTCAACTGATGACCAATCTCCCTTGCTGTTTAGGATGTATATGTTTCGGCAATAGAAATCATTAACACCTTGTAAGATCGCTCCGATAGTAAGTTTCTTGTTTCTTTTCAGCTTCATTTTCCAGAAATTCAAATGTGCCTCAACATCTTTCGCCCTGCTATGATCACCTAGAATTTGACTGGCAAGAACGGTGAATATATCTTGTCCTTCCTTTTGTAGTAGTTTGAAGCCTGACTTTGGAAGTTTCTTCAAGGGATCCTCTTGATAACCAGATGTTTTGAATTCATCCAATTTCAACAAGTTAGACAACGTAAGTTTTTTGGTTTTCTGTGGCGTTTGATAAGCACTATCGACATCATACTTGAACAAGGTCTCAAGGTCTTTGAACAATGGAGAATCAGAATCTTTTTTAAGCTCAGTAACCTTCTTCCCGAACATTCTTTCTACTAGTTCTTTAAATAGATTTTGTTGGGTGAATACGGTCAAATTGTTGTTATCCTTTAGCTCTATATAAAAGTCCAGCAAATCTTTCGGAACGCTCTTTGCTGAAAGTTGAAGCAAATCCAAAATAAGACTGGTAACAGCAAGTAATAATCCCTTATTTTTCTCTGTGATGGTTAATTACCGATAAATCTTCTCCTTACCAAGAACTCTACATACAAGGCCAAATATCGGCTGGAGGTCCTCAACAGACATTGTTTTAATTGAAATTTGTGAAATGAAGTTGCCTCGCGTCGATTCGAAGGAACCATTTTTGTGAATATTGTGTACAACTATGGCAGAGCTCTTTCTTTAGACAAACATGATTACAACCCCTGTTTCACAAGCATTAGTCGTCGCAACTTCAAAAGGTTAGGTACTCGGAGAGGAATACGTTCTCATTAGAACGGTTTAGAACGTTTCTAGCATGAAGAGCAACAAAATACAACGACGTTTTTGAAGCACCAACATTCAACATTGCCCACCATCTAACCGCAAGTAGAGAGCACCTTGATAAACCAAGTTCCCGTTGAAATCAAGAGATTGATTTTTACAAGTATTTGTAGAATTGAAGAGGCGGAAATTATAGTATGAACGCAAAAACTAGTAGGACTCTAAAATCCAATAGTTGTCGTAGATCGCTCAAACTCCGATCAAGATCAAAATGTTTCCATTAGAGAAGTCGAGAGTGGTTTAACAAGTGGTGTACTAAGAACGAGGTAGATACTATCATGTCTGGGCTTTGTGACTTGTTGAAAACTAGATCGAATCTACCTGATTGTGAAACACTTTGATACTAAAGAGCAAACTGTAGAAAGCAATGGCGCCTGTTTTGCGATACCCAAATCAATTCAATTGAAAAGACAACACGAGAATTTTACATTTATAAGGCAGACTGTTATCCCCCTTCGGCTCATAGGATACAACATCAATAACCATTTACCATAATTCTCTACAGCTCAAAATACTAATAAAATTACCGAACGTGGGTCTCGAACCCACGACCTCGAGATTAGAAGTCTCGCGCTCTTCCATTCAGATTAAACTGAGCTAGCCCGGCGTTGAAGTAAAGTATGATAATAGTTACCTAGTATATATTGAAGAACATTACAAAAAAGATTGAAATAGAACGGGTATATTGGTCACTCGAATAGAATAGAAATTACACCGATAATATAGAAAAATAACAACAAAACATGGCAGAGACAATTGGAAAAATTCTTAGACCTCTCCTACCAGAGACGAAAGAAATCAAAGATCTACCAAATGCAATCACGTCTGATACAAAAAGAGACCCTAACAGCACTATGAAGGTCCTCGCCTGGAAGGGAAAAGACTTACTCAACGTTGAAACCATGCAAAAGCCACTCATTACCGATCCTAAGGATGTGATAATCAAAGTGACCAGTGCAGCAATTTGTGGATCAGATCTACATTTATACCACGAAGAGTTCAGTGGAATGCACAAAGGCGACGTTCTTGGTCATGAATTTGCAGGAATAATAGAAGATGCAGGATCAGAAGTTCAACTGTTCAAAAAGGGACAAAGGGTAGTGGTCAGCGCTGTAATAGCTTGTGGTTACTGCGAATACTGTAAAAAGGAGCAGTACAGTGCATGCGACAACACTAATACCAGTAAAGAGATGGAAGCCATAATGGGTCACCGATGCGCCGGCTTCTTTGGCTACTCTCATCTCACAGGAGGATGGCAGGGAGGACAAGCAGAGTATACTCGAGTTCCCTTTGCAGATGTCAATCTGTTGCCAATCCCAGACGAGCTAACTGATGAACAAGTAGTTACGCTATCAGATATTGCATGCACGGCATGGCACGGACTAGAATTAGGAGAAGTGAAGAAGGGGCAGACTATTGCTATATGGGGATGCGGACCTGTTGGTCTAATTGCCATCATGTGGGCGAAGATGAGAGGTGTACACAGAATTATTGCCATCGACAACGTCCCCAAGAGGTTACAACTTGCTCAAGACCTTGGAGCTGAGGTATTAAATTTTGATGAAAATAAAGTGATTCCAACAATGTTAGAGATTTGTAAGGGTGGACCAGATGTTTGTATAGATGCAACTGGTTTTAGATATGCAAAAGAAGCAATCCACAAAATAGAACGAGTGTTGCGACTTGAAACAGACGCTACATCTGCTATTGTTGAAGCTATTTATCTCGTTAAAAAGTTTGGTCACTTGAGCGTGATTGGTGATTATTATGGTACTACTAATCATTTCCCAATTGGTGCGTTGTTCGATAAGGGTATAACATTCCGTGCTGGGGTTGTGTGTCCACAGAAATACTGGAAGGAACTACTAAAGTACATACAAGAAGGTAAAGTGGACTTGACCAAAATAATCACACACATTATGCCGTTAGAGGAAGCACCCAAGGCCTATCAACTATTTGACGAAAAAAAGAATGATTGTATCAAAGTCATCTTGAAACCTGGCACAAGACAATAAATGCATTCGTTTTAAAAATTGAATATTTAATATTTAGTATGCCTCATGCATTTACTGACCAACTCTTGACTCAAATCTATCAAAGCATGCATGTTGCTCTGATGATTTACTGGTTTTATAAAATCATCATTCAACTCTCCAGTTATAAAGTTAATCACATCAGCAAATAACACGATAGCCTCTGTGGGAGTTTTCCCCAAACATATAATACCAATCAAACCTCTACTAAGACTATCTACAAGATGGAACAAACAACCAGTTTTTGTGCTCATATCAAAACTAATTCCCTTTTGTCTACACAATGAAAAAAAGGCAGAATGCCTCCACGTCTTGAACTGTTCGTGCCTCATCAACCCGCTATAAACATAGCTCTTCTTCAACAACGAACCTCCATTTCTACTAACGTATTGTCCAGTGTGCTGATCCATGACGCCACCTGATATGTGATCAAACACTTGATGAAACAAACTAGAATTAGTCAAGTTCAAATTAATGTCTATTCCCCACAACTTTAATGCATTTTGATTATTGATGTAAGCAATGTATTGAACACTAACATAACCACAAATCTGTTTTTGACTCAATATTCTACCGATAGACATGGATGCATCTCTGAGAGGTTCGTGAGGCACGCTACCTTGAGGAAATGCAGACCCCAGAGTACAAAATTGAGGAGAGATCAGTTGTTCTTGTATGGATAGAATATTGACCGTCCCATCTGGCTCTATAAACAAATTAGCCACCGGCGATCCGACTACATTTTGAGGCACCGCCTCAATCACGCCTCCCATCCTCTTAAAGGCGTGCATGAAATCCATCCAATCCTTATATACATAATTACAAATCAATTTGATTTTACTACCAATGCCCTCGCGTAGTTCAAAGTACAATTTATCTTGCAAAATGGCCAAAAACTCGTCCATGTTGTTTTGAGACGCTAATTGCTCCATGATTTGAGTTCTGCCTTGTTCGCTCAAACATGTCACCTTTGACAAATCCAGCACTGCTGTTCCACGCCCCTCAAACTCATTATCTATTTTAATGAGCCATTGTTGGTACTCTGGGTACCTGATGATGGTTTTGGAGAGTTGTAACAGCAATTCTCTCTCGCTGTGAACGTCGTAGACGCCTGGCGGAGTGTTTAAATCAGCGGCTGCGAATATGCGCCTGCAGCCGCTCTTTGTGGAGTAGATAATGTTGGTGGATGGATCGGCGCCCATGACGGGCACTTGAAGAGCCACCGCTAGTCTGTAGTCGTCCTTGTTTTGAACTCCTTGCACCATGTACACTTCTTCCTTGCCCATGATTAGCGTACGAATGTGTTTTAGAGTTCTTTCAGAGTTTAGTAAACTCCGAGATAGAGATGTGTGTTCGGTGTAACGATCGAAACTTTCTGGGTATACGAATCGAAATCTCTTTTCTGGATTGTTGATGCCGCATGTTAAAAGTATTTTGGCGACGTATTGAATGGCGTCGTCGCTTACTGGGAATGGACTCACGTAAATGACATCCACGAGATCGTCCATAAGGGCACATAACCGGAATAATTGTGCATTTTGTATGAACTGAAAACGTTCTTGAATGGATTTGCGTTGATGGACTTCGTAGGTGAGCGAGGGGACGTGGATGATTGTTCTTTTTTTTGTTTTGATGACGCTCCAATTCTCTCGGAAACGATCTTGTTTTTTCCTCCATTGTTGCTCGGCTGTTAATTGTCTTCTCTTTATTTCTCTTCTGGTGGCGAATAATTTTCGGCTTAAGCGCCAAGCCTTTTGTATAATAATTGCACTCTTGTTTTGCTCCTTCAAATATTTGTAGCGCTTTTGTGCCACGTACCTCCGCCATGTTTTTTGTATAGCCATCGCGGCTAATTCTTTGCCGAATTTTCCTTGTTTGAAATTTACTTTGATGTTGCTCTGCCTTAGCTTTTTTGTATCCTGCATGAGGGTAATTAAAAGTGGTAGTATAAACGCGACTTACGCCAGTGAGGTCAATTAGACAAGCAAAAAGTTGTTGCACTGTAATGTAGGGTATCCCTTGTTCATCTTGTGCTAAGTCTGCCACTTTCCTTCCATCAACGTATCCAAGAGAGACTAGTTTGTAAAAATTTTGTAAGCTCTAAATGTTACTTACATCCGTACTCGCCGAGCATTTTTGTTATTTTCTGAATTACAGTTAATATAGGTCCCCAAATGTAGTAGTATGTTCTTTGGAAAGACTCGAACTCTGGTGAATAAACAGGTCCTAACTTGTCCCTCACCACTATAGTATGTGTACTGAACTCATCCATAAGGGCTTCGAAAGTTCTTTTTTGCGGAGATTCTTCCTTCTTTGCGTTAGCTAGCATAGCTGCAACCTCGGTTTGGTCTATTCTCTTTAAATTTGATTCCTTGTTAGCGAAGATTGTAACATCGTTTTGTGCCCCAATTGCTATAACATTCACAACACTCTGTGCCTTTCTAACCATGTCCAATCTATCTTTTGATGAATTTACGTAAGGTGGATTTGTCACGTCTAATTTTAAAGCAGTAAAATCGTTTGAAAATTCTAATGTCTGTAACGGTCTCCTTATGTTTTTTTCGAAATGTAAGTGCTTTTGTGCTGGCTTTGATGTAACAGAGAAGTCCAATAACTGGTCCATTTGTTTTGCATCCTTAGGAGACTTTTCTATGCTTATACTTTTAAGAAGACCGGCGCTCTTTCTACCGCTGCTTCTTCTAGAAGCAGGCCTTTGTTTTGGAATATTGAATTTTTCGATGACGGTCCTTCTCGCCTCCTCTTGACGATTTGAGTTCATTATAACTTGTAGGAGTCGTTCATTTTGAATCAACTCTTTATATGTTTTGGAACCTAACCCATGCTTTTTCGTAGTTGGTTCCTCTCTTAGCATAATGCGTTGTAAAGAGAACGTTGTTTGTAAAAATAGCGGAAATCTCGAGCATACGTGAAGCATCTGGGACATAAGATTGAATGAGTTTTGGATGCTCATCAAATCCCAAGTAACGATTTACGAAGGGTAGAGGACGCTCATAAAATAAATTCTTTAGAATTAAATCGTCTTGGACTCTGCGTTAAGAAAATTATAGATTCTAGCTCTATCTCAACCAATTACCATTGTCGATATTCTAACAACCTCAACAAAATCAATAATTATGTTTTCAAATCGTTTTTAGATGCCTGAAATCAAGACCAACAGAGTACTAGTTATATATTCATTCGGTTTTCAAAGAACCTAACTAAAATTGGCATCTCCTCTTGACTCAGATCGAACTTCAATAGGATTCGTCAAGCGAACTGGATTCGTTTTTAAAAAACAAAATATGACTTCTAAATAAAGTATTCTAAGATAAAACGATATGGAGACAAACCGTGTTGTTGTTATGAATACAACAAAGTGTTCTTCGCTGAACGTATTACAAAACAAAAAATCTCTTTTTTCTAATTGGTGAGAAAACCCAATTTTGTAACTAATAATCCGATTTAGACAGTTGACGTTGAAACGACAAACGTATGGGCAATTCAAACTCATCGAAGAGGGAAAGTGTGAGAATTCGTTCAAACGTACGATCGAGCATAAGTATCAAAAAAACTACATCCCCATTCGACTCGGTATTGGAAGATGAATCAGAAGTGCCCTATTATCTAAAGCATTTGCAGCTAGAACAAGACGATGGGGCACCACAAGGTAGAAAATCGATGATAGTGCGCACTCGATCGCCACAAAAAAGAGCATCAAGGTTCATTAAACAAATAATACTAAGCAAATCAGAGCTACTTCAGGAGATGGTTAGAACAATGCAGACTGTTTATCGTTCAAATACTGCAAGAAAGCTGTTTTTAAGTGCCAAACTCCTTTCCTCAGTAATACACGCTGTCTATAGGTCGAATGCAACTAGGATAAAACATCAGTTGGAAATGAAACGACTTTTCTACTTTCAAGTGATATCAAAAGCTGCAATCCAGCGAGTACGTTATAAAAGAGACAAGGAAAGACTTTTAGCACTTCAATCCATAATTAGAGCCCAAAACATACGTAAAGATTACAACCAAAGGAGGTCTCGCATCGTTGTTATTCAAAACTGCATCAAAACAAGAATTATTGCAAAACACTTCAAATACCAAGTGAAAAGTGCAACACTTTTGCAATCACTGATAAGGGGAAGACTCTCTAGAAAATACGTTCGAAATATGATCCTCCTACAAAGTGCTGTACGTGGACACCTTGCCTTTCGTACGGCATTAAAAATGCTCAACTCTATTGAGCGAACGCAGGCGCTTATTCGTGGTTTGTGTGTATCCGTGTCCTATAGCTCGATACGCACGAGAGCAATTGTAAAAATAAAAAGGAAACAAAATAAAAAGTTCTCAGACATTAGCATTATTGTGCCAACGTGTGCAGCAAATAGAGGAGTTGATCATAATCTATTTTCATTATTAAGAAAAAGAATCAATAGGCCGAGAAGGAAGAAGATTCTATTTTGTGGTGATAATACCTACTCACAATTTGGTCACAGCAGTAATAATGCAGATCCAATTCAATGCAACTCATCATTGAGTCTGGCACTTGATAAATGGAAAATCATAAAAATTTCTACAAGAGCAAGTACCTTGATCCTAACAGGTTCGAAACTCATTTTTCAACGTATCTAAGCAATTATAGATGATGGAATTGTGTATGGATGGGGAACCAATGGCTACGGAGAGTTGGGTTTCGACCATGCCAATATTGTAAAACAACCTAGAAAGATACACTTTGACCGCGTCGTTAGAGACGTTTCGGTTGGTAATGACCACACTCTAGTTCTAACGGGTACGGTTTTCATTTTCTGTTCTATTATAACTTTAATTAGTGGATCGCAAAGTGTACTTGGGCTTCAATTGTTCATTTGTACATTTGTCAGAGTTTGACTCCAAAGACATTGATAAAGTCTACGCAGGATACTCACATTATTGTTTATTATCGAAACAAGGCTCCGTATACATTTCAGCTGTCGCTCGAGTAGAAAATGATTTTGCATTTCTTAGCACCAGAGAATCCCGTAAGACGGCTCGACTGTCTCGTATGGCAAAAAAGAGGGACAAGACCGTTAACCTACAGGTACTCGGATTCAACTCTCCGATCGTTCAAATTGCCATTGGCAACAACCATGTCGTGGCTCTAGACGAACAAGGTCGCGTTTGGACATGGGGAGACAAAAGACTAGGAAGATTGGGTCATGGTAGTTTTTCGTCAACTAACCGCCACGTGCCTTTGATTCAAAGGCGACCAAAAGTCGTTTCTAGTTTAGTTGGATCTAAGATTGTAAATATACAGTGCGGAAGGGATTTCACTTTGGCTCTGGATGGTAAGTATTTTCATTTTACATTTTTTTTAACTTTTTCAGATGATGGAAATGTATATGCTTGGGGAAGTAACTCAAAGGGACAACAAGGAGATTCAACTTTTACGAATAATGATGAACCACGAAGAATATGTGAAATTGAAAATGTTTCGTACATTAGTGCGGGTGATACACATTGCTTGGCTGTATGCGAGAATGGTAGATGTTATTCATGGGGAAACAATGAAACACAACAGTTGGGAATACTAAACGAATGGGGAGATAACTTTGAGGAGAGGTCCCCGAAAGTGATTGAAATGATCCAAAACATTCCTATAATAGCAGCCGGTGCTGGCAGCACTCATAGTTATTTTGTAGCATATAAAGATTAATTTATTACAATCCCTGTTGAAACATCTTGTCGGAGTCATTTCGGAGTGGAATAATTAATTACTGCGCACTCTCACTATAAAAAGACTTGTTAAATGTCGTCAAATTCAAAAAAGAACAGAATCAAAGCATGAAGCTATCAATACTGTACTTAACACTAATTGCAACCTTTGCCTTTGCTTCAAGAATGCTTTCTTCTGTAAAGATTGATGGCAAAATGACTGCGTACGCATTAGAAGAGGCTGGTGGAAACGACAAGTTCCAAAGAGTAGAATTGGATATTCCAACACCCGGTGACAGAGATGTTCTTGTTAGAAATTATGCAAGTGCCACGAATCCCGTAGATTCTTTCATGAGGTCAACATTCGGTGCAGCAATGGGTGTTACTCCTCCTGGCAAATATCTAACCATTGGATATGATGCTGCAGGTATCGTACAATCTGTTGGGGCTAAAGTTAGAAACTTCAAAAAAGGTGATCACGTCTACTACGCAGGTGATGTTACCAGGAATGGAACTTTTGCTGAATACACCGTGGTAGATGAGAGAATTGTTGGAAGAAAACCAGAATCACTAAGTTGGGAAGAGTCTGCTGCTATGCCATTAGTTACTGCAACAGCGATGGAGGCCCTTTACGAGTCACTCGCCATAACAGAAGACAAAGTTTTGAACAGAAACAAAACATTATTGATCATCAATGGAGCAGGAGGAGTTGGTAGTATCGCGATCCAAATCGCCAAAAAGCTATTGGGTCTAACAGTCATCGCCACTGCTTCAAGAGAGGAGACTGCAACCTATTGTAAGAAACTTGGAGCTGATTTCATCATCAACCACAGAAAAAATCTTCAAGAGCAATTGGAGGCACTGCCACTAAAATCCAAAACAGTTGAATACATTTTCGCAGCCCACGACCCTACTGAATATTTTAATACATTCCCAAACTTGCTAAGCCCTTTAGGAAAGGTTGTTTCCATCATGGCTCCATCTAAACCACTTGATATTGCTCCATTTATGAGCAAAAGGTTGAGTTTCATCTTTGAGCTCATGTTTACTCGCTCGAGATTAGGAGTGGAGCCAGAGAAACAAGGAGCGCTCTTAAACAAGGCGAGCAAAATGTTTGATCAAAAGGTTTTCGTCAGCACTGTCAGCAATGTTTACACCTTCGATTTAACTGGCCTAAGAGAGGCTATGGAATTACAAGACTCAAGATCAGGAACAGGAAAGAATGTTCTTTGTTGGCCAAAAACTCATTAAACAAATATTTTATAAATTTTTAATTATTCATGAATACCGGATAATTCTTTGAAATAACTGTCACTTGATTTTGCATGTACAAACTAGTAAAACAACCGTTATTCCTCCAAATCAGGGTTTTGATTGATTGG
>JAOPGA020000241.1:0-12257 GCA_026419775.2 Acrasis kona
ATCGGTCATGGAGCGATCTCTTAATTTGTTGACTCGCTGGTCCAATTCATCCTTCGCTTGTGCCAATGATGTCAGCGGCGTCACGTTCTTCAAGAATTGATCGTGACGATCGTTTAATTGTTGAGTGGTTGCGTCGGGATGATCCTGCAAGAATTGAGTGACCTTATCGGCTTGATCCAACAGCGCTTGTTTCTCTTCGGGCGATAAGTGTTTGGAGAGCGCATCGTTGGGATCGTGCACTCGTTTCCTTAATTGATTGGCTGCCTTGGTCAGTTCGTCCCTCTTCTCTGCACGATCCACCACCGGCTGCACCGTCTTTTTCAATTTGTTTAATTGTTCCTTGAGTTGATCCTCCGTGACGAGCGGATGATCCTTCAAGTGATCCAATGCGTTCTTGGTTGCTTCGTTGATGAGATCGACATCTTGGTCGTTCAACAAATCACAAAAATCATCATCTTCGTCGTCCATGCGCTTCTTGATTTGATGAGCGTATTGCTCCAATTGATTCCTCTCGCTCGCACGCGATAGGATGGGACGAATGCGTGCATCCAATTCTCTTCTCTTTAGATCCAATTCTTCTTGTGATGCATTGGGATTCTTGGCCAACCAATCCTCAAATTCACGAATGGCATCCAATACTTGCTTGCGCTCAGCATCATTCAAATTGGCGAATTGATCGCTGAAGGGATCGGCAATCTCCTTGTACTCATCTAGTGCCTTTTGTAACTTTTCCACTGCATCTTGTCTGCTTGTGCTTGGTACGAATGGATCATCCTGCGTATAAATCTTATCCCAATCGATGCTTGCATCCAATTTCTTTTGTGCATCCAAACGCTCTTGTTCGGCCTTTGCTTCCTTCTCCAATCGCTCTTGTTCTTCCTTCTTGATGCGTTCCCTCTCTCTTTCTAGTTCCAATTCACGTTGGCGCTGTTGTTCCTCTTCTTGACGTTTACGTTCCAATTCGCGTTGTTCTCTTTCGACTCTTCTTGCTTCTCTCTCTGCTTCTTCCTCTTCTTGTCTCTTTCGTAACAACTCTTCGTCCCTCTTTCCTTCTCTTGCTTTTTGTAGCAATCGATCCTTGATGTCCAACACGCCTGCTGATTTTAATAGTGCACTTGGTTTGAGACCATCGCCACCGTGTTCATCGTTACCAGCAGTGGTGGTGCGTACTTGATTGTCTCTGTCCAGTGGTGCCTTGTATTCTGGTTCCTTGCCATCGTTCAAATCAAATTCTAAACCAGCGGATGGTTCTGGTTCAGGCTCTGGTTGTGCCTCTTCTTCTTCTTGTGCTTCTTCTTTGGCTGCGTTGAGACGATCTTGATCGATTTGACGATCCTTTTTGCTCTTGGGTGCAACTTTACCACCGCCGATCAATGTGAGCAGTGGTTTCAATCCACCAAGGGTGCGAATCACGGTCTTGTTCTTGTCGTCATTCGATAAGTTCCATAGCGCACCTGCTGCGTTTTGTTGTACGTTGGCATTGGGATGGAACAATAATTCAATGAGCGGTGCGATGCCATCCAATTGACGAATGGCCACCCTGTTGCCTTGATTCAATGTCAAGTTCAATATGGCCGCGGTGCTCTTCTCCAAGTGTTGTTCGTTGTCGGTCTTGAGCAGATCGATCAACAATTGTAGCGCACCACATTCCCTGATGGCGTCCTTGTTCTTTTCTTCGTAGGCCAACACTGCAAAACTAATGATTGCGTATAATGTGTTCTTGTCGGTGCTGCGTGATTCTGGTTCCAAGTGGACCATCAAGGATTCGAATCCTCCCTTCTCTCTAAAATCAGCGCTGATGGTTTCGTTGGCTGCTAACGTGAGCAGCGCTCCCAATGTCTTTTCGATGACCTCTTCGGAGTCGCTCGATAACAATCGAATCACGTGCGAGATGGCATCCTCTTGGTGCAGGATGATTCTGTTTTCGTTCTCGTGACCAAGATTCCATACTGCTCCCACAGCGTTTTGTGCCACGTTCTCATCTTCGTGTTCCATCAAGGATACAATCTTTCCAATCATTTGATTGTCTCTGATGCGGGTGGCTACGTCTGGGCTGCTGCTCATGATGGAGATGCACATGGTACTGTTGCCGAGTAATTCTGGATCTTCAACCTCGAGCATGTCATATAGCTTTTCTAATGCACCACACTCTGCCAAATCGCTACTAATGTCTGGTCCAGCGCAGGCCAAGTTCCATAAGGTTCCACTGGTGCGTCCCAAAGTTTCTTGATCTTCAGAGTCCAACATGTCCACGATGGATTGGAACTTGTCGATTTTTTGTAGTAGCCTGGTGATTCCATCTATGAAGAGAGTGAGTCGTCGTGATGATGAATGTAAAAGTTACCGTTAAGACACAATGAGGAGAAGCAACCAACAGCATTCTTTCTGGTTTCGTCATTGTGGTCCGATGATAAGAGTTTGTGGATGATTTCGACTCCCTCATTCTCCAAAACTTGCTCTTGGACAACTTCATCGGCGCTCATGTTCAACATGAACCCACTTCCGTATTCCAACAGCGAGGCATCCTTGCTTTGCGTTCTAGTATCCAATAGCTTTAATACTTTGGGGATGGCTCCAGCATCTCTAATCAAATCCTTTCCTTCATCTTCCACGGCAAGGTTCAAAAGTGCACCACATGATTGTTTTGCAACTTTTATAGAAGTACCATCTAGCAAGTTGACCAACATCTCGACACCACCAGCATCCCTAATCTCTGCTCTTGAGTCCTCGTCAGAGCACAAGGTGAACAACGCACCAACTGCTACCAACTGTTTGTTCTCATCATTCGTCTTTTCCAGAGTACCCAAGAATCCTTTGACTTCAGCTACAAATACAATGAGATCACGCGATATAACCAGCACCACTTACCCATGGGTATGCTCTTCTTTTTTTATGATGTTTTATGATCAAACAGTTTGACATTTGACAAGATAAACGTCACTTTAGTCACCAATCGACACATCACATCAAAAACAAATCATTTACACAAAAAATATACATTTAATAAGAAGCACTCACTTTGTTCTTGAGCTCGTCACAAGTCTTCTTGGCATCTCCGAGCAACATGAAAGTATTCTCCTTGTAGAACACTGGATTGTCAATATCTGCATATCCACTTCCCATCGTCCTCTTCATCACGATACAATGCTTGGCCTTCCACACGTGCAGCACTGGCATGCCGGCGATAGCACTATTTGGATCCTCCAATGCAGCGCTATTCACCGTATCATTGGCTCCAATCACCAATGCCACATCGCAGTGTTCGAATTCTTCGTTAATCTCATCCATCTCATATACGATATCATACGGCACTCCTGCTTCGGCCAATAAAACATTCAACTGACCAGGCATACGACCTGCTACGGGATGAATGGCGAAGCTCACCTTGACGCCATGACCAGTCAACGTCTTCACCAACTCTGCAATGGGGTATTGCGCTCTAGCCACCGCCAATCCATAACCAGGTACGATGATAATCTTTTTAGCGTTGGTCAAGTAATCTGCTGTTTGATCGATCAAAATCTCTTGATGCACTCTTGCTTCTTTATCACCAGATGTGATGGATGATGGTTTGGATTGACCATATCCACCAAAGATGACATTGGCCAACGATCGATTCATGGCCTTGCACATGATGTGACTGAGTATACCACCGCTGAATCCAACCAATGCACCCACGATGGTCAATAGTGAATTGTTCAACATGAAACCCTCTGCACACAGCGCCCATCCAGAATAACTATTTAATACGGTAATCACCACTGGCATATCTGCACCTCCGATGCTGCTGGTCATGTGAACTCCGAGCGCACAACTCAATGCGCTGGCCGCACCCAAACAACCCAATCCAACCGTCATGCTTCCAGGTGCCAACAAGAAGACTGCAAATCCCACTGCACTAGCACCTGCCATGCCAATGTTGATTTGATTCTTATTGGCCAAATTCCACGCCTTGCTGGCCATGATTCCCTGTAATTTGGCGAATGCAATTAATGATCCTGTAAAGGTGACTCCACCAATAAAAGTACCCAAGTAGATGCTCACCAAATGACCGCCATCCAAGTGACCGAAATCTTGTGCATAACTGGCGATGCTCTCCAACATGGCGGCCAATCCAACGAACGAATGGAATGCAGCAACTAATTGTGGCAATTGATCCATGGCCACTCTTTGATTGATCATATAACCAATGGCACCGCCTGCGCTCATGGTGGATATCATTTGGATGGCCACTGGGAACGATATGCCGCTGGTGGTGGCGATGGCACCTACTGTGGCAACGGTTCCAATGCCCACTCCCAACATGCCCATGGCATTACCGAATCTAGCGGTGGATTGCTGTGCTAAACCACTCAACGATAATATACATAACATGCTGCTGCTCAAATAGGCCATCTGTATCATGCTATCGGGCGCACCTCCCAATAACAATCCCATCAAGTACACTCCGCCAAATGCAGCACCTGGTATCACGTATAATTGATTATGCTCTGGTGCATCGTTGGGCCTTTTAAACATGTCCAACATGCGCTTGGTGATGAGGAATCCACCAGAAATATTGATGCTGGCCAATAAGACTGCACCAGTGGCCAATGTTTGAGGCATGGTGTGTGGAAGGTATCCACCGCCCATCAACATTAATCCACCGGCCACAATGATGCCGCTCACAGCATTGGTCACGCTCATGAGCGGCGAATGAAGTGCTGGAGTGACGCCCCATACCACTTGGTAACCAATCACGC
The DNA here is from genome assembly GCA_026419775.2 of Acrasis kona. Classification (NCBI taxonomy): domain Eukaryota; phylum Heterolobosea; class Eutetramitea; order Acrasida; family Acrasidae; genus Acrasis; species Acrasis kona. Next base: position 4,743 of record JAOPGA020000241.1, read on the forward strand.
CTGCTAATGTCATGGTGGTGAACATGTTGGCGAACGGTAGTCCGCTGGTGGCACCCAATGCCAACAAGAAACTCAATCCAGCAGCACCAGCAACGGCCTGTCTATAAGTTTGTTGATAAATATCCTCAACTGGTACTGCTTGCGCAGTCAATGGTTTAGCGGCAGCAGGAGAAGTGACCGGCGATGGCGTCACGACGAATGGAGGCGGATAAGCGAGTGCACCCTTCAACAGCACCATGCTTCCCCTCACCACTTGATCCTGCAAATCCATCAACAAGTGCTTATCGGCACCTTTTTTCTTGCTCATGCTCAATAAAAATTTATACAAATTGTTGGCATATAGACTACTGGATTGAGTGGGCAATCGACTGGGTAGATCAGTGTATCCAATGATGGTCACTCCAAATTGTTTTGTAATGGCGTCCGGAACGGTCAATTCACAATTACCACCTGCCTCTGCTGCCAAATCGACCAGCACGCTTCCCTGCTTCATGGATTTGATCATTTCCTTGGTGATGAGCTTTGGCGCTGGTTTGCCGGGTATCAACGCGGTGGTAATGATAATGTCGACTTCTAATGCTTGCTTGGCGAATAATGCCATTTCGGCTTCGATGAATTCCTTGCTCATTTCCTTCGCATAACCGCCGGTTCCCTCCTCCAATTTGACGCCGGTGACTTCGATGAACTCTGCACCCAACGAGGCGACTTGTTCTCTCACTGCTGGTCTCGTATCGAAACATCTCACAATGGCACCCATGCTCTTTGCAGTTGCGATGGCACTCAGACCGGCGACGCCACCTCCAATCACGAGAATCTTTGCTGGTGGAATTTTACCTGCTGCGGTCATTTGTCCTGTGAAGAATCTTCCAAAGTTGTTCGCTGCCTCGACCACTGCCTTGTAACCGGCAATGTTTGCCATGCTACTTAATGCATCAAAGACTTGTGCTCTTGAAATTCTTGGAATGGCATCCATGGCGAACGCATTTATGGATTGTCTTGATAGGGAGTTTACTAGATCCACATTGGTTCTTGGATACAAGAAGCTGATGAGCGTTGAATTGGGTTTCAATAGTGGTACTTCTTCCTGTTCGCTCGGTGGTCTCACTTTTAGAACAATGTCCGATTCGAAAGCTTCGGTTGCGGTGTCAACAATGACTGCTCCACTCTTCTCATAATCAGAATCCAAGAATTGAGCGCTCTCTCCTGCTCCTTTTTGTACCTTTACTTTGAAGCCTTCCTTGATTAAATGTTTGATTGATTCTGGAGTTTGGGATACACGTCGTTCATTTGGAAATGTTTCTTTGGGTATTCCAACGGTTAAGCTGCTTATTGGTACAGATTCAGGTTGCTGTATGGTGTCTTTTTCTTGGAATTTTGCTCTTGAGGTAGAGAACAATCTCTTGGCATATTTAGATGTGCTATTCAAGTGGATCACGTGTGGCTTGATAAGCCTTGATCCCATCCATCTCATTGTTTTGATATTTTGATCTCTTTGTCAAGTTGTTCCTCTTTGATTGGAGATTTAGTAATGTGATCTAAAACATCAATTTACTATTGCTATTTAATTACTTCTTGATGGAATTAACATTGACCAACAAACTTAACAAACTATAATTGCTTATACCTTGAGCTTGATTGAGTGTTATAAAATATTTTAGGAGAATTGTAAGCAATTTTTACCGCCCTCAAACGAACGTTGATTTATTTCGATGATAAGGCCTATTGTTCGTTATGCATTGTGCCGTAAACATTTGAACAAAAGCTGTATCAATATACTTTATAACAAAAGATGGCTTTCGTCTGAATCTTCAAACCGAATGCTCATGTGGCATGCTTCACAGGATGATGAATCATGGGCCGCGAGACACACAATCGGAATAAAGAAATCTTATCACACACACAACGAATATGACCTTGAAACACCCAAAATCAGACAAGACAAAGTCCGAATTTCTGTCGTCGGAGTTGGAGGTGGTGGAAGCAACACTGTAGATAATATGATTCAATCAACTCTCAATGGGGTTGATTTTTTCGTTTGCAACACTGATGCCCAAGCTTTAGAAAGATCTACTTGTGAAAACAAGATTCAAATCGGTGCAGAAACTACTGGTGGATTAGGATCTGGTGCGCAACCTAATGTCGGACGTCGATCTGCCGAAGAGAGTGTTGATTCTCTATTAAGTGTTGTAGGAGAGTGTCACATGATGTTTATATGTGCGGGTATGGGTGGTGGCACTGGTACCGGCGCTGCACCGGTAATAGCAGCTGCAGCAAAGAAACGAGGCACAATTGTAGTTGCAGTTGTCACAACGCCGTTTGAATTCGAGGGCAACAAGCGAATGAACGCCGCAAGCGAGGGCATTAAAGATTTGGAGCGCAGTGTGGACACGCTAATAGTCGTTCCAAACGAAAACATTTTCAACATTGCAGGATCGGACACGCCAGTTCTAGAAGCCTTCAAGATGTCCGACCAAGTACTACTCGAAGGCGTACGTGGCATAACGGACATTATGGTCAAACCAGGCTTAATCAATCTAGATTTTGCGGACGTCAAGACAATCATGCAGCGTGGGGGAAGGGCATTCATGGGAACGGGATTTGGATTCCACACCAAACAAAAATCACTAGACACATTCTGGGACAAACAACAAAAGCAAGTGGCAGAAAGATTACGTCTTGATGGAGTAGTTCCTGCCGAACAAGGACACGGAGTCAACAGAGGCAAAACAGCCGCCCTGGGAGCGCTCTACAACCCACTATTGGATAGCTATAACATTTCACAATCAGAAAACGTCTTGTTGAGCATCACCGCCTCCAAAAACATTACCTTATTCGAAATCCAAGACATCTCCAACGCAGTGAGACAGCGTGTTGGAAAAGACACCAACATGATCATCGGAACCACATTTTCGGATCCTAATGAGGATGCCATCTTTCAGGATGGTGTCAAGGTGAGCGTGGTCATTACCGGTATACCAAGGGGAACAGAAACAGTTAACAGGGTTTCTCTTCCCATAACACCGCGAGTGGAACACATCGAAAATGTAGTAAAAGAAACAATCGTAGAACCAACACCACCACAACAGGAACAGCAACAACAAGTCGGTCAACACGCTCCCCTTCAACAAAACACACCAACAGATGAGAGGGAAGGGTGGTTTGTTCGATTTATAAAAAAGCATTGGTAAATTAGTTTTGTTAAATAAATTATTAAAATTGTTGAGTCAATATCATTCTGTGCGCATTTGTCGAAAAGCTTAAAATAGATGACCAATTTTTTTTGTCTTTTCTTGTGTTTTAAAAATAAACATGTTTTGGTTGATCAATTAAAAAATAAACAAAAAACATGTTTAGATCAGTGCCCAGAGCATTCGTTAGATACAACAATTACCGTACCTTCTCTGCCATCGGAGTACAACGCAAGGATGCCAACATTTTCGACAAAGTAAAGGACGCAGCAAGCGCAGTCAAGGACAAGGTTGTTGACACCGCAAATAACGTAAAGGAGACATTATCTGAGGCTTCCCACAACCCTCAAGATGATTTGAAGAACCCAGCCCTAAAAGACAAGTTGGTTGGTAACTTCATCTCCCAACACGGTACCGATAACCTCCACGATTCTGTAAAAAATGCCAAACAAAACCCAAGTGCAAACAAGAGTGGACCACAAGGAAACATGTTCCAGAATCAATATAAGGATTCGGCCGTCCAAAAAGAAGAAGCAGGCATTCCAAACTTCCGTGATACAAGAAGAGACAAGGACCCAGAACTAACGGTCGAAGTCGATCTAAGAGACGGAGAGGACAGAGCCTACAGAGAAGGTACTTTGGACAGATCTAAGAGACCAAAGCCACCGACTCCACTCATTAGACCTCAAGAACTACACCCAGAACAGGACATTGCAATCGCAGACAAGTACTATGCAGAAAACCCAGACAGTTCCGTACTTGATGGCATTAAGAACGCACCCATTTTTGACAAGTTGAAGGAATCAGCAGATGCAGTAAAGGAGAAGGTAACTGATACTGCTAATAGCGTTAAGGATTCAATAACTGGCAATTCCGACGATGCAAAGAGCCAAGACAAGAACACAAAAAAGCCAGACGATAAGTCAAACCAAAACGTTGATTTGAATTCCGCCACCTCAACAGCCAAATCAGCCGTGTAAATTGATATAATTAAATATTGGGTTTTATTTTAGCAAAAGTACATTTTAAACATGAAAATAACAACAACAAAAAAAGAAAAAAAAACAATCACTTGACCTCCGCCGCACTAACAAATTCAGCAGTTACAATCTTGCCACCAAACCATCTCTTATCTAATGCAATCCTTGCTTTATCAGCACCTACAATAATTAACAATTAAAGTTTACATTTTTCATACTGTTTGGATGATCAAAGTACACAAACACATTCATTTGATCGTTCTGCTTTTGAATTTCCACCAATAAAACTTTCCCGCTCTTTTCGCACTCCTGCTTAATGTCCATTTTGATTGTATCATCGTCATCGTCCTTATCGAAGCCCACATTCCGCAGCACGATGCAACTGCTCTTCTTGTCTTGCTCCTTGGCGGGTGGGATGATTGGATTGTGCGTAGCGGGCATCACGCTCAGCTTTTTACTTCCCAGCTCGTGTCCATTCAATTTGACTATTGCTTCGTTCATCTGTGCTGCACTTGCGAATTCAATAAACCCGTATCCTTTGTGCACGGTTTGACTGGAATCGCTTGGTAGGGTGCATGATTTGATGGTTCCAAACATGCTAAAGATGGTTACCAGATCCGTTTGATTGTAGTTCTGATCAATGTTGCTGACGAGCACCTTAAAAGGCAAAGAGTTTAACGTTGGTATTGGTGGTGATATTGATATTGCTGTTGATAACGTACCTGCAAAGTGAGGTCTTCCAACCTTCAGATTTCTACCGCACAATGGAAATCCATTCATCGATTGCAATGCTAACTGGGCGGCCTCTCCTGTGGTGTATTCTACAAACCCAAATCCCTTATGTCTACCAAGGGTAGTGTCTTTACTTAGAGAAACGTTTTTGATAGTACCGAAGCCGTCGAACGTTTTTTTAATATCTTGTTCTGTCAAATCATAACTTACATTACCCACATATATCTTACAATCATTCATTGGTGATAGCATTGGATGCACCACCGGTTGGTATGTGGGAGGAATAATGGTGGGCATTCTTGCCACAAGTGTTGTACTCGCAGGAATAAAAGCTGGTGTATTTTTATCCTGTAATGGCGAAGTGTGTTCTTTTGTACATGAGCTCTCCCCACTCCTTGATCTTTTTTGATGTGGTGAGTGCGAACGTGAACGTGAACGAGAATATCTTCTATATTTCGATTGTTCCTCCCTTGAACTTCTTCGTGCAGGCGACCTTGACCGCCTACGTGATTTATTATAATCTCTTGAATATTTGTAGCGAGATGATCGATACTCAGGAGACCTTGAACGGCTTCTATATCTACTGTGCGACCTTGATGGGGGTGATTTGGACCTACCCATTGTAAGTGTGGTTTTAAAAGTTAATATGGTTTTCAAGAACACGAAAATATTTAATTGAAAGTGCATTAATTCAAGCACTATTTACCTATTGTTATCATCTTGACATTCTCATCAACATTTAAAACAACAATAAACAACATTTATTTAAAAGTTCCTTTGCCCGTGTGTTGAACCAAATCATTTTGAGAGTGGCTTTCTAAGTTCATTTTTAGTCAACTATGCTCCCAAAATTAGAACCTGAATATTCATGATAAGGGTAATTTCGTCTATCGTATGAACTACCCAAGAGATGATGTTACAAATCTATTACACTCAAGTCTGGTCTGACATTCAATATGGGACACAACTAAGCTATTAACTGATTAAATTTGCTTCCTTATGTTTTCTTTTAGAGGAGGAGGGTTAATTTTAATCGGCGAGAACTACTTTTGAACACCTTTTTTTGACAAAAGATGTATGTTTCTGAATCCTATAATATTTACAAACAAATCATGCAATGTACATTTATTGGTATTTACAAATCTACTTCAACAAGACCCGTAGGGTATTGCAGTTCCTCGTATTACAGGCCGAAGAAGTAGCACAAATAAATTGTTTTTAATTGGTAATATAACGACGTTGGTTTGTTTTTTTGTTGGTTGGGATGAAAGCGACCGCACTCCGATACTAACTGTTTGGTAACTAAGTCCTTCTAATATGATTCCACTATTTGAAGCTGTACAAAATTTAATTGTATCTATCAATGAGCGGCAAACATTATAATCTGGTATAATAACGTCATAAATATGCTCTCTTAACATTTGTTCCTCTATACAGTTGAAAGTCTTGGCACATTTTGAATTAACAAAGGCTATCACACCGTAGTGGTCTACAATTAGCGCTGGGAAAGCAGCTTTCTCTACTGCATCCCTGTCAGCTATATCTACCACATCCAAACACGATGTCACATTCCGCGCTTGATATTTAAACATGTTAAATGTACTACTGCTTTGTTTGATTAAGGGAGTTGTTGAATGGTATATGTCGCTCGTCAATTTATCTTCGCAGAATGGTCCTGCAGCTTGTACTTGTACAGGAACTACGATATTATCTAAACTTCTCGATCTACAGGCACCCATGTTGTCTGTTTAGTGATTTTTTTCCTTTTTGCCAGTCAATTGAAATACCTAATTGAGCAAAAGAGTCGAGTTTAAAAATAGATACCTTGTATGGTATTTTAAATTTTTATCTTCTTTAATAAAAGACCAAATCTGTAAAAAATTACCACACAAATACAAAACCTGTAAAAAGAGACTATCAAATCGACAAGTTAAGACCGATTATGACAACTTGTCAACTTATGTAGTTAATATCAATCAGGCATGTGATAAAGGCTACTTATCATGTTGCTCTTAAAGCATCCTTCTGTCGATCCAAGCGCAGAAAATAACTCCGCCATTACTCCTGCGTGAAAGGTGGTAAGATTATTATTTTCGGATCGCAGCGTGGGTCCTAGTGCAATAAACAATAAGGCTGGCTACTGTTAAAAGACCCGCGAGTTGACTTGCAATTAATTTTTAATAGGGCTTTTTGCCAATTACATTACCAACCTCAACGTAGTTACATAGTAGGTTGTAGCTGAAGAAGTACCCTAAACAATTTACTCTAGCACAGCCAATTCGTGTGGATCTCCTCCAAACAATTTGGGTGTATGTACCACAAGATTTGTTTTGCTCGCATGTATTGTTTGCATAGTTGTAGTGAGCAGAGCTCGACGCCCAATTGTCAACACCTTCAACAGGATCAAAGTTGTCAGTAGATGAGAAGATTTGCTGTCCAACTGTAGTACCATCTGAGAGCTTTCTATTAGGGTTAAGAGGTAAGTTTGATGTGGTTGTATTCGGACAGCTAGATGCATACCGATTAGCAAACTCTTCTAGAGTTACATCCCAGGCCATCAAAGGAATAGATGGGAAGATATTGATCCCAGTCCTTATAATGTTGTGCTTTTCTAC
>JAOPGA020000243.1:0-17193 GCA_026419775.2 Acrasis kona
TATACATAACAGGTCCCTGGATAAAATAGTGTTAGAGTACACACATTTTGACTCTAAATGCAGACTCTAAACCTGACGTTTACGTACATATCCTGTCGGTTATTGTGTCACATATCGTGTTGTTACATATATTGCTCGCCGTGTCAGACTGAGTATAGTTACTCGTGTAGAACACCGTATCATAATCCCTGTATCTCAACATGCCTTTGACCTTTTGCACTCCTCCTTCCTTCTTCACGTCCTTTTACTTTAAGAATTACATTAAGTAACTAATTATTCGAAAGTTGTCGCTATTTTTATTTTTAAAGTCGCTGAAGCCATCAGGATATACGCGCTTTGATCTCCCTGTACCTTGCTCGTGTTCTTCTATTCCTCTCCCCTCTCTTTTCCTCTTCTTTGTTGGCGTTACATTATTCTTCTTTTGAAAGTCACGAACAGCTCTTAGTAACGCATTGGCTATCCATGCCTTGAAACTCTTTGTAGCAGTCTTAACTATACTTGGTTTGTATAGATCAAAATCATTTCTGTCGGCAATGTCACTTACTGTTTTTAAAAACTCTCTCTGTTGGTGCGGAAGTTAAATTTTTAAACCAATTGTGGACGTGTTGTTGTGCAATAATTCCGTATCTCTGCCAAAAATCCTTTTCGTTGCTACATGCTTTGCTAAAGCAAGACCCTATGGTAATGTTAAAGATCCGAAAAGTTATCATCTTACCGTTCACAAAAACTGTACGTTTCTGCTGGTTGGTGGTTGTCTCATCGGAAGTCTTCTGTTACAATTCCACTTTCCGACATTTCTCAAAGCAAGACGAAACGGATTTGTTTCTTCTTTTTTGATTTTGATTAGACTCTCTTAATCCGAAACAAATAAAATGAAGGCAACCGCGTATTTATAACAACCTGAGCATAGACGAGAGCAACATTAAATCATCTTCCTGATATTCAGTTGTTCGTAATTGATTTTCCAAAAGTTCCATTCCATTTCAAAACATAAAACAAGCACTCTTAAATTACCCGACCTTAATCAGCAGAACAAAATCGCCAAGTGCCACTAGTCAATAACATGCAAGAAACCCGATATGTATTCCTTACAGACAAACAAAAAACAAAACAGCGTCGACCGATATTTTAAAGAAGGATTTCGTAGAAGTCACTCCAACCAAGGGTGGTTCTCAACAAAAAAAGGTTAATGAGGAGATTAAAAATCTAATGTTGGAATCCGAGATGGCCGAAAATGAGATTCAGAAGCTAGAAAGGATAGATCCTGAATATATGAAGAAAGCGCCGCAACTACAAAAAGACCTGAGTAGCTGGAGAGAGGAAGTAAGGACAAATAATAAAGTATAACTTCTAAATTTATTTTCTATCTTTTGACCCCCTAAAACAATTGATATCATTGATATCCAGACGGTCCCCCCCCCTTTGGTTATTGATTCTGAAACTAAAATTTTCGACCCCCTCCCTAAAAATTGATTCCTGCGCGCCCCCGTAACACGATCAATTCCGAGATTGTTCCTAGCATTACAGTATCCTTTTAAACTGACAAGTTCTTCTGAACTACAATGTTGTATCCTTCAATCTTCACAATGTACCTTCGGACGGGTTGATTCTAAATATATGCATTACAACAGAAACGATGTTATTCACGGACACAACATATTGCCCACCATCACTTTCGCGCAGACGTACATCAAGGGCATCAGTATTTGATAAAAGCTCTTGTAAGCAGCAGTTAGAGCTCACGACAGAGAACACAACTATCGAAAACAGGACCACGTCTGTGCGGATTATGTCGCATATCCCAAGCTTAAGGCCAGAGGATGTAAAAGTGGAAGTTGATGGAAAATATCTTATTATAAGTGGTCAAGTTCTACGTGAATATGAATACCATGAAGAGGACATAGTGAGGAGGAAGAGAGAAGGAGTGTTTTATTCGGCAGATCAATATGACAGGTTCGTTAAAAAATTCATCCTCCCCATCAATGTGGAGGTAAAGCGAATAGATGCAGGAGTGTCGGAAGGGTGGCTGATTATAAACATACCGAAGCATATTGAGAGTTATTGAAGCTTTCTAAAAAAAAGATCTGTGAATGTAAAATATGTATGTAAATAAAAATAACATCAGAAATTTGATTTATTTCACCATGCTTTCAACTTACCAGGTGGGATTGAGTAGATTTTCTGCCCCAGCAAACCCACCGATCGTTGTATGTTGGTGAAGTGTTAATAATATGACAGAAAGCAGGATCGCCCAAAAAAGAAAAGAATTTTACAACCCTACAAAAAAATTTGCACACACCCCTTACTTGAACCCGATTCTATCATCTATGTCTCCATAAACGCTACTGCAAGGTCATAGGTACAATTGAAATATCATATATTGTGTAAATGTATTATACTTGCATTTTAAAAGTTTATTTTTAACAATTTGATCATTTTATATGCTAAATTCCTTTGGAAATACCAACTCCTCTGGTGGTGATTGTTTACACAACTCATCCTTTTTTCCATCCATCAAACAATATCCCTTGTAGAATGTTCTTCATGGCTTGTTCAACGTACTCTGCAGTTAGTTTCGGATTCGTCACACGACTATCCCTAAACCTGCTTTGATGGTCAAGAGTACGACGATTATAGTACTTCTCCGCTTCTGGTTCGTGCCCCTCAATGAACTTGTATTCTTTTCTCCATATGGGATTGGAGTATATGAAATGGTAAAACACATTAAACTCACTAAGCTTATCAGACTTATCATCAATTTGCCAAGCAAGACCACCATAGTAATGCTCAAAGAAATCCTTCATTGTAATTCCTCCATGCACCTTATGAATGTGACTACGCAGATCGGCAAACATTTTATTATGAAATATAAAAGGAGGCCATATCATGTACTCTCGTTCTGCAAATGCAAATGTATCCTTCGTATCTCCTTCAACTGCATCTCTTCCGTTGTAAGCATATTCGGCTCCCGCCTTCCATATTAATGCTCCGCATAGTTTTGGGTTTCCTTTGCACGATTTAGGGATGGTGTGTGCTTTGTGGTTGTCGGAAATGGTGATTGGTTTGAGTTTTCCATCCTCTTCATAAAAGTAGTCGCTAATTTCTGGAACTCGAACATAAGTCATGTCCGACTCGAGTAACATGGAGTATTCAGCGTCACTATATAGATCTGTATAAAATTTGTACCACTGCTGCGAGAGATATCCAATGTTTTTATATTGTTGAGCTTCTTCTTCGAAGGGATCGGTAACAATGATCACCTTGTATCGGCCTCTATGGGCTGGTACAACTGCTCTAACCATGTACGAATCTTTTTTTTCGACGAGTAGAATTATTTGGTTATAGTAGGGGAAAAAGTACTCTATACTTTGTAGAAACCATATAAGAAGGCCTCCGTCTTTGGATGTGATGGGGAAAATTATATCCACTGAAGGCCAATTATGGGTAGGTGCAGAAACATTTGAAAGTAATATGCTAGGCATGCGACCTTTTTGTGGGATATAATCTGTATTTGTTTGCTTCTTTTTCATTGCAGTGGGTACTTTCCCTTCAATGGATACTGGTATTTTTTGTTGTATTCTTGGTGCTGTGTTAGAGCGAACATTTTGTGCATTCGATATTAGATACGCTATAAAAAGCACATTGATAACAAGTATTGATACCAATCTTATTGTGCGGTTTTGTAGTATTGTTCCTGGCAACATCTCAACACGAATTATTGTTAAAATCATTGTAAATGAGATGAAGTTGACCACCTAGATAGGCGGCTTCTACATATCGGACGCCATCAAGTTATTCCTAAAAAGTTACTCACGTCCATACCATACTACTCTACGCTTGACTGAGCGGGACAGTCCCTCTGCGACCCAACGACCTAGAGGTGCTACGGCTAAACAAACGAAAAATCTTCCCCTCTGCGCTCATTTAGACTCCTTAAGCGTTGCGAGGTTAAACAAACAAAATTACAGTCTAACCATCTTTAGATGCTATTAATGGTAAATTCAGGTCATACATGTCTTTCATCATGAAACAAACAAAACAACTTTGATGGCAGGGACAGGCCCTGCACAAAGGGCGTGGGTGGATAGTGGCTGTCTTGGAGGAATGCTTTTGTTATCTTGGAGTCGTCCCGTTGGGCCGACGCTATACTTCTTCGGTGTTGATATGATTGACAGTTGATGATTGAAGTCAAGGAGTAAAGTGTGTGTGCAAGCAGAAGTTATCGAAATAGTGTATGCGCAACAAGAGGGAATCGATTTGGCAAGGTGATTAAACGCTATTTTCATAACGACGAGCGCAAAGTCAGATGTAAACATGGACTGTGTGAACAGGTACAACAGTGTGTGGAAGTGCAGGTACGAACTTTATCGCCAAATTAAGTAACTCGAAGCAAACGGGTGACCCTTAAATACTCGATGTTAATTTTGAGTAAAATTACATTGAGCCTTAGAGACCCTGAGTTTTTTCTTCATTTATTAATTTTTTAGGACATTAATGTACGGGTTCTTATCCAAATAAAATCAACACATGTAAAGAAGTTCTTTGATTTATGCAATTGTGCGAAGATTCTGTGTCTTTTATTTAACATTATTCAAATACTGCACCAACTTGTCCTTGGCTCTCTCGTACAAGTTTGCTCTAAACTTGATCTTCTCAATTGCTTGGTGAAGAGCTCTCTCCGCTCCCGATATCTTCTTTGAATGATTGACAGCCAACTGCTCTACTTGTTGCGCTGCTTGATGAGTACTCAAACCACAAGTTGACGAGCTCACAATACCAGCAAGAGAAAAGTTACCGGCACCAAAACGAGAGTGGATATCATCCCATTTGCTACGAACATGTTCCCATATGAGTTCACAAGATGCTGAATTGAAGGACAGAGAAGAAATAGGATAAGTCACATCCTGCGACCTGACGCTTTCGAATGTCATTTGGATTAGTTCATTTATTCTACTAGTATCCTTGGTGGTGCAAATAGATTGTAATGCTCTAATCTTCTCCGAGTGAGAATCAGCATTTTGATAAATTTCAAACGCTTGTTGATAGCCACGGTCACTAGTGGATACCACAATAGAATATACACATGAACGTAAATCTGGAATTAAAGTACCAGATCCCTCCACGTGAGATTGGAATCTTTGAATAGCCTGGTCCACTGCATGTGAGTGCTTGGCCTTCAACAAACGATTAATGACAAGCGCACGAAGGGGTGAATCCATGGGTCCATCACCCTGTGTGGCATCCCATCCCAAACGCTCATAAATATCTTTATACAAACCAACAGTAAAAGTGTTTAATTTATTAATAATTTGTTCTTCACCACCAAGTAAATTATACAAGTATCCCAAACCAGTTGAAATCTCTGACCAAACATAATAATCTCTTTCTTGATTCAATCGACTCAACATGTCTAGATACAAATCAAATCCCATCAAATTGGATTGACAAAATGCAAACAAGTCATTAATCAGGTTCAAACGGTCAGCAGGTGTACTTTTGGCCAATCTATCCCTTTCGAATAAAACAGAGTAGTGTTATATAGGATATAACACTCTATAAAACCCAACTGCACAACTATTGAGCTTATAATAGGTATCACCTTGATTTTCTAAACCCAAATCAATATTAACACTAGTCTCCGAGAGTACAATTAGTTTAGAATCGCCATTGCTTTGGTTCGTTTGATAACGAATGGGTACGATCCATTGTGGTTTGGAATCATCGGTAGTACCATCCAACAAGAAACGTTCTTGACTTAATTGAACAGTAGCAGTAGTATTGGCTACTGGTGTGATTTTGATCAAAGGATAACCAGTCTGTAACACCCATGTGTTCATCATGGCAGATAGATTAGAATCACCTGACACATCGCCTAATGCCTTCCACAAATCATCTGTAGTGGCGTTGTTATAGGCATGTCTAGTTAGGTATAAATTCAATCCTTTGGAGATGACATCAGGCGTAAAGTAATCTCCCAACATGCGATTCAAACTACCTCCTTTTGCATAGGAGATGGTATCGAACATTCCATTGATTTGACCAGCATCTGCAACGTGTACTTGTACTGGGTGACTGTTGCGTAGTGAATCCAAACTCAGGGCCACGCATAGAACGTTGGAGACGAATTGTGTCCACACGTCCCATTCTTTGAAGAGTTCGCTCACTGCAAAGTGTTCAATGTAACGAGCGAATCCTTCGTTTAACCATAAACCGTTCCACCACTGCATGGTGACTTGATTGCCGAACCAGCTGTGAGCAATTTCATGGCTTACTGTTTTTGCAGTTGCTTGTTTTTCGGTGACGCTGGTTGATTCGTTGACTAGTAGTCGCGTGAGACGATAGGTGACGCATCCCCAATTTTCCATGGCACCTGCTGAAAAGTCTGGAATGGCGATCAGATCCATTTTTGATATTTGGTACTTGATGTTAAAGTAGTTGCCAAAGTATGTGATTGCTTTTGTTGCAACATTGAGTGCAAATCTGCCTTGTTCTTGCTGTGACGGTTAGTGAGAGATGACTATTGTTTACTTACGCTTCCTTTGGGTGCATATACCCTAACCTTGATGCCATCGGCTGAAGTGTCTTCAATGTAGTCCAACTCACCAATGACCCATGCTAGAAGGTAGGTGCTCATGATCTATAATAATGTGAGATGCGAGGAGTTGATTATCTTACTGGTGTTGTTTCGAAAGTGACCTTGTTGCCTTCTTTGGAGAGAATTGGCATGTTGGAAATGAGAGTTAGGCTTTCATCGGATACGATAAGCGATAGATCAAAAGTTGCCTTGAGGGCTGAATCATCCCAACTATTGTTATATTGTTAAAAAGGAAAGCAATGTAATTTAATTTACCAAGGAAGTGCTCTTCTTGCATCAGTTGCCTCGAATTGGGTTGAAAACATCAACTTGTTTTCTCCGTTCTGATCTTTGTACGTGCTTCGAAAAATACGCATAACTTGTCATTGATGGATCCTGTGTACTTTAGTTCAAGAACAAACTGAGAGGACGAAATTTCCTTATCAAAAGTTATTTCTGCGTGAATGTACCGGATAACATCACCTACACTTTGCATGGTACGCTCCAAATGTGTGACTGTGCCGATTATGCTTATCATGGAGGAAAGGCCTGTAAACACTTGTACGCTATTGCGCTTCATCTATACACCACAACCACCCAGAGAAGTGCGGATAGCGTCGACGCTTTTGAGATTCTGAACTGGCTTCATTACCACTACAACCCTCGCCTGGTGAGAAAACCTGATATTAAGATGCCCATCATGAACAATGCAACATCAGGACGTAAGCCAACTCGCAGAATGACGAAAGCGAGAGGAGGGATTGTTCAAGAAGATGACACCAGACCTAACGGAACATCCGATAACCACAAAAGGAGAAGAAAGGCACAACAAACTGCATTTAACTCCTTTGAGCAATCCAACAATGAGCCAGCAAACAGGTATACTTCTGATACTTCGTCTGCCGAGGAATCAGACTCGACGCCTGATGACACACAAGAGCCGATGGGAGGGTTTGAGGATCAGTATGATGATGAAGAGCCGATGGGAGGGATTGATAGCGGAACTTTCTTTAGAGAGCAAGATCCTAGTGATGATGAAGAGACGATGGAAGTGCTTGGTGGCGAAATATCCTCTGTTGAGCAAGAAGCTGATGATGCGGATTCAATAGAAGTAGCACACTACGCTGCGGATTGTGATGAAGCTTTGACAACAGACGAGACAGAATGTGACATCGCACCACAATCACACACAATTGTCAGAAGGAGAAGGTCATCGCGTCGAAGCACTGCATTGGATGATGAGGAAATTGCGCCAACCATAACTTTTAACCAGCGTCGAGATTCATTGGATGAGTTTATCAAAGACACTCGCGCCAGAAGCGAGCATGTTTCTCAGGCACGCAGGATGAATGAAATGGTTGATGCAATCAAGAACACTGATCAGAGTAATGCAAAGCGTGTACTAAGAAGCAGATCTAATAAATATCATTCTCAAAGTTCATATTGTTTATACTTTTAAAAAATTAAATTGTTGTACCATTCCACTACATTAAATCTAATGGGACAGATTTCTTAAAAACCATAAGTCACATCATTATGTAGCCCTTGATGAGTAGAACATTATTTGTTTTTAAAGTATTGAGCGACAGTCATTTTTGAGTGAGAAATCTCGGTTTTTTATTTTTCAGAAATTGTTTTTACTTTTCAGATATCCGCACACTGATTCTACTGGCCAATCTACTCAAGAAACAGTTAACATTAAATTGTTATCACTCCTTGATGGATAATAATAAAAAACAATTATAAAATGTGTTTCCGTTGATATGTGTTGAGCATTAATTCCATCATGGATTAAAGTAATTATTATTTAGGGTGGGAGGGTAGGGTAATGCAAACCAAATGAAATGTAAACTCTCGTGCTGTATAGTTCCAAAGTAATTGTATGATGCAAATATTTATCAACCAAAAGTAAACTAACTGTATTCTAGTAATAATCCTCCTTTAAATGTTCTCTAATTTAATTCTCAACCGCTTTTTTCTTAAACACTGAATCTGTAACATATCAATCTAAAGTAACTATCCTTCAAATGCTCTCTAATTTAATTCTAAACCGCTTTTCAAACTGAAATGTAATAACGAATAGATATGTATTTTATGTCCTGTAATGCACACTACCCCAACGGTACAGACAGTAACACTCTTTTTAACGTAGAATAATACACGTAAAAAGAGCCTTAACAGCTGCAAACGAAGAGAGCAAGAGGCAAACAAGGTTGACTCAACATTTTGAGAACCCCCGTTGTGATACTTGAATAAAGATTCTTGTAAAAAATGTAATAAATAGTCGTATAGACAAGTGTTTACACGATCAATTCTAATAGTTGTTTATTATGAACATTCAAGCATCCTTTTTATACCGCTGTAGAACTTCCCTACGAAGTTCCATATGAACTTCAATACTAGTACGAACATCTCCTACTGGCTAGTTCCCTTGTAATGGATGTTACATTACAACAGTTCCTTCAGCGTGTTTGTATCTCCCATCTTTTTACAAAAAATCTCGTTCTATCTCACAGTGGTGACCTGCGCTGCGCCGCTTTATCTTCCTATGTTGGTGCGGATGTTATTACAAAACCACCTTACGAATAGCATTTCTAGTCGACCCCGTTGTGGAAAGATACGCTTAGCGTCAACTTGGATTCTACAAAAAAATGAACAATTCTACAGTGTACTTTCTTCTACAACTAGTTACTATTTTGTATTGTCAAAATTGTGCATCACCAAGGCAGCCATATGCTAGATATGCTCAATCAAATCCTTGCAGCATCCCGAACAATGTTCTCCAATGTTGCGACAACTTCGATTTTGCTCATATTGCAGTTATCGCGAGCAAAATTGCGCAGCTTAATTGTAAGGCTATTATTTTGAAATATGCTTGTGCAAAATGCTATTTAAATAATCAAGCTAAAACCAACCGAACGTTATGTCGCAATTCAGTAAACGAAATTTTAAATCAATGCAACGCCACAAACGACTATCGCGAGTACTTTCAACAGAGTTTCACCAAACAAAGTTGTATTGATCAAAGCGGAAGCTTAGTAGGACGCGTATTCGAGCAGACTGCTTACTCTAGAACTAGTGACTTCTTCATGATACCAAATGTTGAAGACGACTTTACTATCCGTGGTTATAATAAGAAAAGGTGTCAATGGACCGTTGAAGTTCACCAAAAGCACTGTTATCTGGAGGGATGGAATAGAACACTTGAAGGCAAGAGTAGGAAAGTATGCTAATAATCCCAACGCAATAGTCACAGTTAGTGGATAGTATCCTCTGTATACATTATCAAACACACTTGATCAATTACATCGAACAGCCTATGGTGCTTTCAAAGTCGTAGATGACATTGTAACTATTAGGTCAAGTGTTCTTCAAATTTATTCTAAAGATGCGTCGTGCCTTGGCAAAGGTGATAATAATGACCTTGCTAAAGGAGGAGTTGATCAGAGCATTGTTTCAACCATCGTCGATCAGGTAAAGAAAACGCATGATCAATTGACTAGTATCTTTGGTGGCGGCGATAAAACTTGGTACTTCTCAGAGGCAGAAATTACCAGTTGTGGTATTCAATCAGATAAGCGCGCTGCAATAATGTTCAAGTTGTTGTCAGAGAACTTGTATGAATTGTTTTTCAACTACAAATGGCGAGGCATGATGCTGAGAAATTACAGTCCAGAGCTTAATGAAGAAAAATATATGGGATATGAAAATGAAAACAAGTTTGTATGGAAACCTACTACGACTTCAGATTTTAGTTACTTAGAAACCGCTAAGAACGACATAAAGAGTTATATGAGTCCTGGTTGGTGCGGCAAAAAACTCACAAGTACTGGCGTACTTGGAACCACTGAAAATGACGGATACTATTCAAAGCTCTTGATAATTATAATGCTATATGTTCTCAATCCTGTTCTTTGTTTTTTACAAACACAAGTAATCTAGCTATTTTCCAAGGAACTGAATATAAATACCTAGGCAAAACGAAAAAAAATTTTCCGTATTTATTCCCTTTTCATACCAACTACCGTTTACGCATCAAAGATGGTAATCTACAAGTTGTAGCTGACGGATCTGAAATATTGACATCAATACCTATTACTGGAACTGGACATAGTCTGTTATTATCAACTGATAGTGGTGCGTGCAACATGGTCATTAAAAATAACGTTGGTGTACTAGTATACACTACTCAATCAAGCGATGTCAACTATGATTCCCTATTCATGTTAACACCAGCATACCTGACCACTTTAATTTCAAATGCAGGAAGTAGAGATTTGAACCAGCAGTCCACAAAAATCCTGTACTACCGATTTGAGTCTCGTATTGATAAAGCATATGTGTGCCACTATGCTATTTTAGGGCTAGGTTCATCTAGTTATAGTAGCACTAGTGTGGTTATCGAGGTCATAGATGACTCTATATACTATGATTTTAATTCAATCACACTTGACAACCAACCATCAGTAGTTGTTGGGGCATTGTTTCAGGAAACATTGGGATATGGATCAAACGAGATTGATATAACTAATAGATTTTATACTGATTTCCCATATCTAACGTTAAAAATTACCATGAATGTGGAGGTTAACGTTAAAGCATCTTATATAGTAGTATCATACGGATCATCGCCAGTTGTCGCCCATGGCTCAACATTTGTTGCAGAGGCAACTAACCCTTCTGGTGCTATTGTATCATACGATATTATGAACACTCAACTATCAGTTTTGTGTTCTCCTATCTCCGGAAGTATGTTTGCTCTCGGACTCACTAAAATTGATTGCCGAACCGAAAATTTTCTTTTCCCTATGTATGTCACGGTAGTGGATAGCTATCCTCCGCAGCTTTACTACCAACAGTTTGTTCTGACATCTTACGGTGGCAAGGCGCATTATGACGTTACAGCAGTTGATCAAGTAGATGGCAGCACCGCGGTTACTTGCGATCCCCCTTCAGATTCCACATTTTATGATCGAGTTAACGTAGTACATTGCTCTTCAAGTGACAAAGCTGGTAATTTAGGTACTGCTTCTTTCAATGTAATTGTGGTGGATCGTATAATTCAAGAAGAAGCGGTTAGTCCCTTTGGTAGAGCTATATATGACTATGGTAATCTCGGCTTAGCTAGCCCATATCAATGCACTCAATATCCAGGCACATTGTTTCCTCTTGGTGTGACAGGCGTTGGGTGTGGTGACTCATTTAAAAGGGTAACAGTGGTTGGAATCAACATCGTCGACACGACGCCACCGACTCTGCAACTTGATAAAAGTAAAATTGTGGAGGCACTCTCTCCTTCAGGTTCTATTGTTTCTTTTAGAGCAACCGCTAATGATATTGTGGATTTAGAAATTCCTGTGGTCTGCGTTCCTGGATTTCTTTTTGGCTTGGGAAATACTGAAGTTACATGTGCAGCCCAAGACTCGAGTCTTAACACCGCTCTGGGAAACATGCAAATAATAGTTGTGGATACAACACCTCCGTTTGTAAAAACTCACCTCGTCATTGATGCAATTCTTCCAGAGGGTTCAAAGCAAGTTATAACTACTACAGGAGGATGCACTTATGACAACAACCTATTATATGTGTTCGGAACTAACTTATTAGGGTGCGGCTTAATAGTTGATACCATAATAGTTGTTGATGACACGCATCCAGACATTAGTATCTTTGTAGATATTGAGGCAAATTTAATTTCTAATTCTGGCCACTACATCCAAGATCCATTATGTATTGACAGTCCCCTATCGTTAGGTACTAATCGATATTGACAACAAGAATAAGTAGAAGAGAAAACCTTTCATGTATTGAGGACAATTTGGTCAACAGTAGACTTGTTGTAATTAAGTGATTAATTTGATTAATTTGATTAATTTGATTAATCTGATTAATCTAACAATCAAGATTAATTAGAAGAATTGGATTAATTAAATTGTTTATTTTCTCCAGTTCCTAGCAATAAGCTCTTTTAATCGCTCTCTTCTTTCTAGGAGCTCTAGCTGCTCTACAGTCATATTGTCAATATCATCGAATATACTTTGTAGAGACTGTTTTTGAACTGGATGTGGAGTAGCCAAATCATGCGATATTAGCAATGTAGCAGGCTCAGATGCAGCAGGTTCTGATGGATCAGATTCTGACAGACCAGGGGTTTGCCAAAAGTCTAATGAGGTAAAAGAAGGCGGACTATCAACTATCAAAGATCTACTTGAAAGTGCTTTGATCATCAAACTTCTTTTAGAGTTTGGCGAGGTTGGGATGATTGTTGACTGTATATTGTCTTCTTGCATAACAAAACCAACACTTGGGATCGGTTAGGATTGTTATTGAACAGGCAATCAGTCGTATAAAGAAGTTTGGGTGTCTTAGGCAAACATGGAGGAACGAACGTTTGCCTTTTATTCATGCTCTATTATCGCTTCGCTAGAGATGAGAGAATCACCAGTGACAACAGCAGTAAATAAATTCCTACTTCTCTGATTAATTCTTACTTACTCTTAATCGGATTAATCTGATTAATCGCAATCAGGAGATTAATTAAATTAATCAAATTAATCAATTAATTACAACAAGTCTAGTATTGGTTTTCGAATATTTGACAGTATACCCCCAGTTGTATCCGTAGAGTACTATGTTGAGGCAACTTTTCACAGTGGTGCTGTTCTGTACTACCAATCTCCAACCAACACATTCTGCCTACCAGAATCTGGTTCAGTTATTCCTATAGACACAAAAACTAAGGTATACTGTGTAGATGCAATGGATAACTCTTCAACAGAAATTCTAAACGTATTTGTTTCTGATACAACACCCCCACAAATTGATTTAACCCAGCCCATTTTAGGATTTGTTGTTGATATGAACGTATATTATGAGTATCCTAGAGCGTTCGATGCTGTTGATGGAGAAGTAGAAGTAGACTGCACTCCTCAGTCTGGAAGTGATATGTCACTATTTGTAGATAGGAAGCTGACTTGTGTGTTTGCTGATGAACACAACAATGTTGATTCAGCACACATCTACATCAAGATATCTGAGTATCAATAAATAAGTAGTTTTTATTAATTAATGTTGTTGAAAATCATGAACCGCACCAGTTAAATAGTTGACTCAACTTGGCCTGAATTGATGATAATTTTTAAGTTCACTCTCATCAGGAAAGTAAAATAAAATATTTATTACCCACTGTGGTATTATGTGTATGAATCGTAGCTCTGCTCCCGTTTAGTAGTAGTAGTAGTAGAGTTCCACATATGGTAATCATTTCTGGTCCCTTAAATGAGGCATCGGCGTTTATGATTAGCCTTCCTTTGGAGATGGGGATTGCCCTGGGTTTTGTGGAAACGAGTCTTTTCCACTTCTCATTTGGGAACGAGATGATTTTGTTCTTTTCGGTGTCGAATGATGAGAAGTGTAACCCAAGTCTTTTCATTGTTCCCCGAGTCTTCTTGTAGGGATTTATTGATCCTTGTGAACATTTACTTTTTGCCGCCACTTCAATTTCGTTTAGTACCGAATTGCGTGCCGGCTCGAACGTATTGTTAAGGTTATGCAAAAGTGTTGAGATTGTGGCCTGTTCGAAGATTTCTTGGCTAGTTCCAAGTCCTCTACCTAGATCGTCTTGGTTTTGGTGGATGTTGACAGAGTGTGTCCTTCTGTTTAAATTAAGGGCTTCTCTTAAACAATGTCTTATTGTCTTGTCGATTTCCTTTAGACTCCCTGTTGAGAGAGTCCCAAGCGATGCTTTGTATCTTAGTGTGCCGTATGCCACCGCTTCAATAATATTAATGACGTGTTTGGGATGGATTTTTTGCAGGTTGTATTCCGACAGCTTCTCTCTGATCTCTTTTTGATAAGCATTCCGGTGATCCTGTTCTTTGGACTGTAGTACATTTGGTATCCCAAGTACCTAGTTGTGTTGTCTTCGGATTTTCAAACGGGAATGCCGTCGATAGTTGAAAGATCCTCAACGTACGAACCTCCCACACACTTGAAGTTAACACAGAGTGACTTATCAATGTTGATTTTCATACCCAGGTATGTGGCAATTTCTTTGACAATCTTGTACGCTTTTTCTCTTTTCTTTTTTGTACCAGAGACGAGGGTCACGTCATCCTCGAACGATAAGATATTTAGTCTGGCACAATATGATACCTTGAGCCCAAGGCCTGCTTTGCGCAGTGCTCTATTAATAATCTCTGTGTAGATGTTGAACATGTATGGTGATGTAGGGTCTCCTTGTGGTAACCCTTTGTGGAAGTCAATCCTCTCGGATAAGCCGTAGCCTGTTTTAATGCGGACGGAATGGCCTTTGTATAAACTCTCAAATGTCTTGATAATTTTCTTTGGGAATTTCATTTTGTTCATAATCTCCATTGTCTAACTGACCCGTAGGCATCTTCAAAGTCGATTAAGGTAACATATATGGATTTCTTCTTTCTTTTTGCGTAACTCATGGCATTCTGCAGGGTGGTTGCATCTATGAGTCTTTGATTGAGTATGGAGGCGAAGATTCTATACAATATGAGGAGGACTGCGATAGGTCTGTATCCATTAACCTCTAGGAGTTGTTCTGGTGTTATTCCCTTCTTTGGGATCAGTGCGATGTATGCTTCCTTCAAATTTTCCTCCATTCCTTGACCTTCGTGGAGGATTTGATTGAATGCCTTCCTGATTTCATCCCTTAGTACTTTATTTTTTCTGAAGAGGAATTCTCCAGAGATGCCGTCTGCTGCTGTCGTTCCTTTCGTCGCGTTGAATGCATTATCCAACTCTTCCGATGTAATGTGGGTGGAAAAATCTTTCTCTGTCTCTGCCCTCCACTTCTTAGATTTGGAAAGTAATTTTGTTAATGGCATGAATAGAGATGTCTTCTGCGTTGGCTTCATCCATCTATTCTGGAACGCTGATTGACAATGATCGAGGACTTTCTCTGGATTGGATGTAATTCCTTCTTCCGTTCTTATTGTGCAGAGAGGATGGAAGCTTCTTTTCTTTACGTGTCTCCAGGCATTTCGAATGTTCATTGCCATCTTTTCTTCGAAGATGGTTTCACAACTCTTCATGCACTTTCTAAATTCTTTAGTATAAGTCTTGTTAATGTGTTTGTATGCTCCTTCGGCTAGCCTGATGAGTCCAGGTATGGTGTTGAGGTCGCCAGTATGCAAAATGATATATTCCTTGGCGCTCTAATTGATGTTTATTTTGTCGGTGCTGGCTGTTCTTACATACAGGAGGTTTAACTACAAAACCTAGAAGCTTTCCAGTTGCGCTTGCTCTTTTTCCACAACAGAGCAGGACGGTTTTCAATTTCTGACACACCGTCGAACTTATTTTTAGGATTTTTGCGGTCTTGCTCTGAGAAATGTCGGAAAGTGGAATTGTAACAGAAGACTTCCGATGAGACAACCACCAACCAGCAGAAACGTACAGTTTTTGTGAACGGTAAGATGATAACTTTTCGGATCTTTAACATTACCATAGGGTCTTGCTTTAGCAAAGCATGTAGCAACGAAAAGGATTTTTGGCAGAGATACGGAATTATTGCACAACAACACGTCCACAATTGGTTTAAAAATTTAACTTCCGCACCAACAGAGAGAGTTTTTAAAAACAGTAAGTGACATTGCCGACAGAAATGATTTTGATCTATACAAACCAAGTATAGTTAAGACTGCTACAAAGAGTTTCAAGGCATGGATAGCCAATGCGTTACTAAGAGCTGTTCGTGACTTTCAAAAGAAGAATAATGTAACGCCAACAAAGAAGAGGAAAAGAGAGGGGAGAGGAATAGAAGAACACGAGCAAGGTACAGGGAGATCAAAGCGCGTATATCCTGATGGCTTCAGCGACTTTAAAAATAAAAATGCGACAACTTTCGAATAATTAGTTACTTAATGTAATTCTTAAAGTAAAAGGACGTGAAGAAGGAAGGAGGAGTGCAAAAGGTCAAAGGCATGTTGAGATACAGGGATTATGATACGGTGTTCTACACGAGTAACTATACTCAGTCTGACACGGCGAGCAATATATGTAACAACACGATATGTGACACAATAACCGACAGGATATGTACGTAAACGTCAGGTTTAGAGTCTGCATTTAGAGTCAAAATGTGTGTACTCTAACACTATTTTATCCAGGGACCTGTTATGTATATTTTCATTACCACTGACTGTTTCCTTTATTGTAATTTCAGTCAACTAACTGTAAAGTTGCGTTTAAAATATGAACACCCGTCAAATTGTTGCTGCATTTGTGTTGTTTTTTTACATTAACACTTGTTTTTGTGGAGAACTTTATGCATTTGGCTCCAATTCGTGAGTTTTTAAACACAACACCCAATTAACAACAAACGTAGAGCAAACATACTGAATGCAGATCCAGCAGATTATATATACCAACCTACTAAATTTAAGATACCATATGGATATTCAAGTGATATAATCAAATTTGCCACTGCATCGATCACTACATTATTGTTGAATAGAGACGGTATAGTCTTGATGTTTGGTTCATATGAGTAAGACCCACCAAAGCACTACAAGAAACTCAACATTCAGTGACATCTTTACAGTTCCCTCCAAAGCATACATTGTTCTCAGCCCAAAAACGTTCGT